>VUQK01006348.1:7956-20597 GCA_015106715.1 Bujurquina vittata | reverse complement strand
TAGCCCCTACCTTTAATGGCCTAGCTTTATGATGTCACGCACCACACTGCTGCCACATCATTACCTAACCGAATAAGCTGGTGCACAGGCCTTGCTAAAAGTGGGTAAATACAAATAGGGTGTAGGCTGTTGTTTTTTGCTTATCAAGAATAGAACAGTGTAAAACAACTGTATAGCAGGACTTAACTTGGCTTTGCAGGACAATCCAGGGATCTGCTCCTACTGTTTCCACTTAGTGTACAGTGGAAAAGCTCACCATTCACACTCATCATCTGGCAAATCCCATGCCCAATTGCTATCTTAATTGGATATCAAGCTCTTGTTAGATCACCCATTTAATAAATGCGAGGGATGCTGATAAGAGATGAACCTATTACAATGCCTGGCACTAAAATAGTGAAGTTAAGAAACACAGAAACATTTCTTTCATATAATTCATGTAAGTATATTATTAACATGATTCAAAAAGCTAAAGTGCTAATAGAAGTCACAGAAATATACAATTATTATAGTTAGAGACATGTTTTTAAATACATTGCTGTTGTGCTGTCATTTAATGACAGCCAAGAGGAAAAAAAAGTGCTGCCAGTTGGTCGGGATAAATCTGTTTCTTCTAATGACCATGCATGCAGCAGCTCAAGAGATGCGTGCCCTGTCCATTCCTGGGAGAGAGAGTGAAACGCCAAAGGTAATTAACAGCAGAGGAGGTGCTGAAGGGCCACATGACATCCAGAACCAGATAGCATGTTCCTCTCCTCTGTCTTTTGTTAATTAGTAGCATTAAACTAATCCTAGCCTCATCCTTTCTTTTCCATCATCAAAGTCCGCCAGGCTAATGCAATGGCACAGTGAAGCAGAGCAGCCTAAAATGAGGAACCGTAACAATACCAATTTGCCACAGCTCTGAACACTGCAGCATTTCCTAAATATATGTTTGCGCTCGTCTCCTTTTTTTGTGGCTGATGCTTTGATAGTGTCCTCTGTGTAAGCCTGAGTGCTGCAGGGTAGAGGTTTGGAGTGAAATGAAAGAGATCATAGGGGGCTGAAGCTTGCTACATAGGTGCGCCTGTATCAACACTGCTGTTGTTAGACCCAAGCCTGTAGCACAATGCTTCAGACTGGTACAGTATGTGATTTATTAGCCTGCACAGATAGTAACAGGAGAGCATGGGAATAGCAGATGCCACTAATGTAGACTATAGCTGTCTAATAATAGCCTTCTAGAGGCTTTCTGCAACACTCTAACAAACCAGCAGTGTGTTTATTAAATCTAAACATCTAAAGTAATTACTCAGATAATGGAGACATCAGTGTTTTTGCATCATTAGGAAACTTGATGCCTCATACAAAATGCTGAAAACCATTTAGTTTCTATGAGCTTTCCCTCATTATGACATATCTGTTTGGATGAAGACACATTCGCAAAAGGTATGCATTTGAGATCTTGCTTCAATCAGTCTGTGGGGGTGTTCGTTCCTGTGAGGAATCATTTGAAACCTGGCTACAGTATCTCAGACAAGTATCGAAGCATGCAGCCTGCCTACAGCCCCGATACCGCCTTCAGAATGTTTCAGTCTATGCAGCAACCGTGACCCTTCACTCCCCGACTCCTTAAATTATTTACGCTTGCTTGCCCCATGACAAACTCTTACTGTGTCCTCACCTCCTGCCACAAAGGCGTGCTGTCACTCAGCTGAATATAAACCAGCAAAATGTAGGTGCTAGTCTGTCATCTGTTGACTTCTAGTCAAATAAGCATAATTTTATTATAACAGCAACTAAATTTTAAAATCCAAACTCATACAGTAGTGCCTGTTCAAATCCACATTTCTTTTCCCTCCACACAGATGAGAGAGGCAAGACTGGCTTTGTGATGAAAAGTAAACTTGGGCTGACCACAAAGAGAGTGAACTTGCACTTGCTCAACAAAGATAAAGGATGGTAGAAAAAAAATAGGGGAAATCACTCCCTTATCTTTTCCCAACCTCTGTGGTTTATGCTTTGAATCCGACTTCAAAGCAATGAGGGGGTGAAAGTCACCCTGTTGTGTGGGTGGGAAGCTTTTACTTTCTTTGTCAGTAACTGCAGTACACCGCATACCTGTTAGAACAAGAGAAAAATGCTAATGAGTCAGATCATTTTAGTTTGTCATATATAATTTAACAAACTTGCAGGAGCACAATTACCATTAAATAAGGCTAAAGGGGAAAATTATTTGAATGATACAACATGCGCCGGATGCTGTCGACAGTAGAGAATAACTTTTAAAGTGTTATTGTTTTTGTCAGGCATCACACTTACACTGCTGTAGTGCTGTGGTGCTTTCCCAGCACTGCATTTCTTTTATTGCATCTGAAATATAATCAATCACTATTTGACATAAACATCACTGATGGTCTGTGACTGATCCGGCAGCTGTGTCTGGCCGAACAAACAAACTACAACTTATTCCCCCCGAAAAAGCAAAACAAGCAAATAAACAAACCAAAAACTCAACAAAGCAGCTACTATATCAACTAAAACTCTTCTGACAACTGGCACTTTTACAGACAAGCATGAGTTTGGGTGTTTCATGTCACTGTCAAACCACAATGTTTTCTTTATTGATTTTTCTGTCTGATCTCATCACAGTCAAAAACAAAGGGACGTAAGCGCAGAGACATTAGAAACAAAACATCAGAAAAAGTAATGCGATACTGGAAGTGTTAAGGCTCAACAGAAGCTATTCTGTTAGTGTTTAGAGCAGAGGATTGCTTTATAAAGCTCTCTTATGCATGTCGTGTCTGTCAGTATGTTAATAGAAGCGCTACAGCAGTTGGAGGCAGCGTTGGCTGGCATCTGGCTGGGAAGCGGCCTCCCTTGGGGACTCGCATCCCGCTACCAGGACATGTGGTGAAATACTGGGAGGGGGGTGTGTTTGTGAGCTCCAGCGGGTGCCAGAAAGATCACAGTGACCTGCTCCAGGAGCGAGCATCCCACTGACAGAACTCCTGTAGCCAAAATAGACTCTTCAATCAGTTTCTGTAGCAGTCTGCAGGTGATGTCATTACTATCACAGGTTTTCCTTTTAAAAAAAAAAACAAAAAAAAGAAAACCACATCAAAAATGCATCTTGTATATGCCTTGCAGAAAGCACAGGAGTCCTCTGATGAAACACACCTCTATTAGGCAGACTCTGACTAGAGACTACTATTGAAACTGACCTTCAGAAGATAAAAAGGTTTTTTTCTGCATGATCCTCCATGATTAAAGAAAAAGCAAGGTGAATGCAAATTTACCTGTAGAGATGGAACGAGAAAAATAGCAATAGATTCAGATAAGACATCCAGATTTATACTGGGAAAATTGATGCTTGCAGAGCAGCTGTTTACCCAATAATATAAAGTATATGTTTCTATGCAGAAAATAATTAGCGTCATAAAATATGCTATTATTTATTCTTTCTCCTCCTCTCCTTTAAACTACAGCGATACCTTTAACTATATATACTGCAGAATTACTGAGTTCTTTTTTTGGATTAACACTGGATTATAATTAACTAAACAAAGAAACATTATAATGTACAAACTGGCTGCATCTCCTGATATTCGATACAGCTCTCATGCTGCCATGGAGTTCATCTCACCAAATGCTTTTTAAACTTGATCTGAAAAGCAGTGAATTTCTATTTTCAGACTCTTTTCAAAGCACATCTTTAACATGAATGGAAAATATAAGAAGCCTTGGGACAGTTAAGTGGTTTGAATATTAAAACGGAACTTTAAATTTGGACTACAGGGCTCAATTAGTTCACACGGGTTTCTCAGAATACTTACAATAATTGAAAGCTTTTGATCCTGGAGCCTAAACTGCAAACTCGTGAATGCGGTGCACTAAGCAAGATTTGCATTTAAAATGAGGAAAATATTTACAATGCAGTACTGTAGAAAAGGAAAGTAAAACAGTTGTAAAGTTGTTGTGTTTTTCTATCATATATTCTTCCCCGCACAGTCTTCATATGGCTGTGAGCTTCTTCCCCACACTGGCTCAGCTCTATCAAGAAACATGATTAATATGTTGGGCCAGGACCAAGGTCTACAGCATAGGCAGATAATTGAGTTCTAATCTTCACACTGTGGTGATATCATTAACCAACTCACCCCTACAGGTCCATAAAGAGGCAGAAAACCAATTGACAGTTCTTTGGGCATAGGTGCAAAAGCCACATTAAAATTAGACCTGGGAAAAGCAGGTTTTCATATGGCTATTGCCTGAATCGATAAAGGCTATTAGGTCCAAGTCCCTAAGGCAAATCTGGCAGAATTCAGGCCCAGGAAAGACTAAAGAGGCCAAAAAATGTCCAGATAATTAATGCGTACTAATTCCACATGAACTAAATAACATGTGTCATATACCACATTGCACACAGTGTCACTACAACAGTGTTACCTACTTCTTAGCAGAAGTGCCTTTAAACAGTACCTAAATGTCAGCTGTCAGCAGATCATTGTGTAGTAAAAAGAGATTTTTCATTTACAGTATTTGTTTTTGCAAATAGAACAAAATGGTGAAAATTATGTTAGGTTAAAAGCACAAACGTGGACATCTTGCCACACAGTCCTGTGAAAAAGACAGCTAAAGTTTGGCCCAAATTGGATCATGTAAAACAACGATCCTAAGAACAGCAGCAAATCACCACAGAAGTGCTCAAAAAGAAAAGAATCAAGGCGTTGCAGCGGCCCAGTCAAAGTCCAGATCTCAACCTGATTGAAATGCTGTGGCGGGACCTTAAGAGAGCTGTGCATAAATGAATGTCTGCAAACCTCAATGAACTGAACCTCAATGTTGTAAAGAAGAGTGGGCCAAAGTTTCTCCACTATGATGTGAAGGCCTGATAAATTCATACACAAGGCGATTACTACAAACTATTGCTGCTACTCTGATAACACCACTCAAATACCACATTACTTATAAATCCTTTTAAATAATGTATTCTAATCACAAGTGTTCCTATAATCAGCTGTGCGATCTGCACTGCATTCCTTCAGGTTTCATCACCAGGTGATTTGTTTAGCTGGGATCAGACGGACGATTTCGTAACGTTGTCTTGTTGTTGGCATTGGCAAACTGCAAAATAAGGCAATCAGCACTCTGATATCTTCAGTGACAATCACTAAGATTATCTAGTTTGTGGACTTTATTCATTGATTATTTCCTACCTTACGGTTGAGAGAAGGCATTCATAATGTAAAGGTAACACATCAGTGCAATACATGTAAACTAGTTTAATGCAAACTGAAACATACGTATCATATATATGACTTATTAAAATCAAATATTCTCAGCCATTCCTCGGGCAACTCATTGTGCCTTGGGCTAATTTAAGAATACTCAGGATCAAGTGAACGCACAGACAAACACACACACACACACACACACACACAGACACACACGCACACACACACACACACACACTCACACAAGACTGCAGTCGGCATCAAAAATTTATTAGAAAAATCACAAAATGTGTTTTCAATTTCAACCAAAACACCTTGCCTTGGTTCAACCACATTAAATTGACACATGGTGCTCATAAACATTCATCTGTTATATTTGCTCTAAATGGGGCCAGGTGTTCACTTGTGCAACTTGTCAAACTACCTTTTAAACAGAACAGGAACTTCAATTAAATGCCCAACACCACTTAATGAAGTACTGTTCGTGAGAACAGAACAGTGTCCAGAAACATAATGAAGTCATTAATGCTAATTTATACAAACTCTAACATTTGAGTCCTTTGTTTATTTGTGAGGAGCCAGAAAACATCCTATGGGTTCATTATGATCTGGAGAGCTTCCGCTAGCTGTGTGTTGGACATAGGGGTCAGGCCTGGCATGCAATCAGCCAAGTGCCTCATCTAGCGTATGCAGAGCCCTTCCTGTTCTATGCTAATGTCATCTCGGTGGGCAGAAATGAGAAAGTAGTGATGCAAGATAATTACCAGGGCACACCAGAGACAGGTGGTGCCCTAACTGTGGTAATTTAGCATTTTGAATTTCTCATTCTCATTAGGCCTGCACTATTCCTCAGTCAGGAAGCAAACTTTGTGACACTAGTCACTAAATCTTTCCACAGAGCCTCAGAGGAATGGCAGGTCCCAAGTGCCTTCAGAACCCACTAATGGTTGCAGTTACTACAAAAGGGTCACAAACAAAAGCGGTGTTTACCTCCAGTCAAGGTCAGCTTGCAGGTCATCAGTGGTTCTCAATGGCAGACTAATTTCTCAGAGCTACCCATGTACACAGTTTCAAAAGGTCAGTCATTAACCATGCCATGAGAACAGAACACTGCATAAGTGCCCCTTCTTCACTGTTCGGTAACGACCCATTTATGTCACTTCCAGGGAGGAAAGTGTAAATTGTACAATGGTAGGATGGTTTTTAAAGCACAGTCTTAAGGGGTTAATTTTTCAGTGAGGGAGCTGAACCAGGCTGACATGATGCGACTCCATGATTCATGACCCCCGCCGATGTTGAGCCGAACCACTAATTGTCTGCTTATCACTGAAAAAATGTGGGAACAATGGGTGGCCATCACATCAAGCCAGAAACACTCGCTTTGGTTTAAAGCTAATGATTCACTATTAGCCGCTTGACTTATGCTGGTGAGTTATACCTGTTTAGCTCAATAGGAACTGTCTGGAGGTGCAGACAAAACGGTCTGTCACAGGGTAGAGAGCACTTTGGTTCCTGCCTTGAAACAAATGGATTTCACACTCCACCTGCAGGGATGTTGGTGAAAGGTGTGAATGGGCACTGAGGAACAGCCATAGGACAAGACCCGGCAAACTACCGAGTGAGCCAATTAGCTGCGGATCTGCAGGGAAGCTTGCACACTCTCCTTTGCACCATAAAAGCTATATTGACACCACATGGCATTCCATTTTGCAGACTACATTCAAAACAGTATTCCTGTACCACCAATAAATATTATACACCTGCAGAGCCAGGCTTTTAATGATGAGCAGAAAAGTGTCATTGGCTGAATTCAGCTGAGGTGAAAAGTGGGGACGGCAGATTATTTTCTCACCATTGCATTTGACCCGCAGTGACCATTTATTTTTGTTGCCAAGGAAGTTATTTTGTGCAAACAGAGTACTGCCAGCCAGACTCTAGTCCACCACTAGGCAGGGCACTTCTGCAGAGCTTTAATCATAATTATGTTTCTACACCTGCCATCCTCCAAATCACGTCTTGTCCCTTTTAGCTCACAGAAAAAAGAAAAAAACCAAACTTGAACTCATTCCAGTTTGCAGCGGAAATTAGGCAAAATAACGTTTTCTGACTTGACTCATCTTGACCAGGAAATGCCATTAAACATAATTGAAGAATACAGAGAAGCATAACCAGGCGAGAGAAGAAAAGGAAAGAAAAGTGACGAGGGAAAGGAGTAGGAGAAATTCATGTTGTCACATAGCAACAGAGTGGGTGAATTTAAGCTGTCAAGAAATGGAGGTATTGTCAGCTAAGATGGTTAAAAGCCAGGGACTCTCCAAATCCTGACACTAAGATGCTGTCAAGCGGCCTGCTGAGAAAGAGTGACAGTGATGTGAAACAAAGAATTCTGGCGTGGTCCTGCCTGTTAAATAGTACAAACCCACTGCATAGGAAAGTAGTGCCTAATTCACGATTGTTAGAATAATCACTATAATCAGACTGTGATACAGTAAAATATTTAATTTAGGTATTGAGGTCATTTTAATTTCTGAACACAAGACCTCAGTCAAGAAAGAAAAACTTGCATGTGTCCAGTGATCATGCTGGACATATGTAATGGAGTTAGTGAATACCTTATAAAATGCTTTTATATTCAGAATGAATAGAGCCTCACAATTACTATGCTCATTATTATAATAATCATTCAATTTGAAACAATGGCCAACATAAGCTTTACTTTTATAAGATTCAATTGCTAAATCAAAGAGAAGTGAAGACAAAAGCCTTAAACTCACACGACTCTTTACAAAAGATAACACAAAAAATTGTCTTACATTGTATTTTACAGCATTTGGTTAAGAAAAACTGACCCATATACATGGAAAGGGCCAGTTCTGAATTACTGTGGTGTAAAATAATAGGGATTAAAGGTTTAATTCTATATATTAATAATATGTACAAAGATTCTTAAAAATTGGACAATAACATTACATTAATGATATCCACCATCATTACAGAATATTACATATCTAGAACTGCATTATGATTTTAAAAAAACATTTTCTTAATAGTTTAAAAGTAGACACCTACTTCCACTGCGGCTGCTATTACTACTAAACATAGTGACTGATCAATGCTTTTAAAGGCAGCTTATATTGTCATGTACTCAGACTTCCCCTTCCTTGATGAAGAGCATGTGTCGTAAGACTGTAGCCGCCATGTTGACCTGCATACGGTATCTAAGACTCTGTAGACAGACTTCAGAGACAACTGGGTTGACACTCCAGGGCCTTTCCACTGTCACTGTGCTGCTACACAGAGATTTGTGTACGTGTGTCTTCTAGAGTAGGGTTGATACCGTTGGCCGCAAATCCCCTCCTCTCATCATTAGGCCTCGCTGCCTGCTTCGCCTTTGGGCCCCAAGTCCCTGACTGGACTCCTTAGTACAAATTTAAATCTAAGGGACAGCCTGGGTAATACCTCAGGATACAGAAAACAGGTCACTGAAATGGAAACTCAGATGTATACCTGATACATAAAATCTATATAAGCTGCCCTCAAACAAATACAGGATTTGGACCAAATTGACACTCAGCCAGCAAGATGTAAATACAACTGGAAGCTCGACAGATAGAGATAGCAGATAGAGCAATGAACCGTTGAGAAGGAAAGGCTTCATTCGGGGCACACTGAACTTGCTTTCTTTGCTAAATCAGAAAATTAAGAACCAGCCGTGCTATCTGGTGATGTGTTAGGAGTCCCGCGTTGCTTCTTCCTTCTGGTAATTGTAAAGCTTGAGCCCTCTTGCCCGTCCCCTCACCACAATTAGTCCTGAATACACACTCAATCCTTTCTCTTCCCATATATCTTGTTGCAATGTGTCCAATTGGAAATGTAATTACCCAGCTCTTTCATCGTTTGCTTTTCTTTTCTCTTCATGCTGATCCAACAGTGAGCTTTAAAAAAACTGTCCCCTGTGGACCAAGGGGGTCTTGGCCCAAGGGCATTTATGTATACAGCATTTACCTTTAACCATTTCTAAGCGGCAAGAAGGCCTACATATTGAATGAGCTTCAGTGTGATACCCTCTAACAATACTAGGGACACCATACAAGGTGGATTAAATGCATTGATATCCAGACTTTAAAAGAGTGACATAACTAACCTGTTTTCACCAGCTAATAAAAATATATTTCAATTTCTATGCAGATTCCATACAAAAGATAACACAGATTTTGCAGTAGAACTCAACTGCACTCTTTTCTCATATTTAACATTTTAGCTGGCTGACTTATACATAACACGAAGGAATAGAGTTTTAGTTCCCAGAAGATGTTCAGCAAGAGCAAAATGGTTACGCCAGAGCAGGAATTCAAGAGGAAAATCACCATGGGGACACATTCAAATTATTTCTGTGCAAAACCAACTTTCTACGGCCGGTGTATGACATTGCTGTTGATTTGATTTAGCTCAGCCATGTCCAAATTTGCTCTATGGCTGTGACTCTGGAAGGTCCTCTAGCAATATAGTCAAGGTCCACCGTGTTTTCATTAACATGTGACTGAGGCCTCGCAGTGTGATTTTCCTTATGGAATCCAATGGTCAATAAAAAAAATGAATGACTTTAAGCCAGCGCCCCTCTACTCACTACAGAGGCCACTAAGATGGATTTGACATTTCCAATACGCTGAGTGATTCCAGAAAAAAAAGGGACCACATTGATTGAGGCCAGGACACTGCACTGAAACAAAATATAATTTTTTCTAATAGCATTGTGTTTTTGCCAAAGCACTCGCAAGTGGGTTCAACCAAAAAGCTCACATGTGAATAAGCTAAGTGTTATTATTTCAATTCATCAATATATGATGATGTAAACAATTTTATTTTATAGTATAAAGATAATACAGCAAGTTGAGCTGTTTTTTTTTTTAACTGGAGAAAGGCCAAATAATATATTTCATCAAATACCAGCTAATAAAAATTATCAACAAAGTAAAAAACCCTCAAAAACTGTCCGAAAGCTCCACTTGCTCAGCTGGCACTGTGATAGTCAATATCTACTTATAGTGAAAAAGATTTGTGGGAGGGCTCCTAAATCTTAAAGAGCGACCTCTAAAAGTCAAAAATGTTCTCATTACAAGTTTAGACTTCACATTGCAGTTTTCCAGATATTCTACATTTGCTTTGAAATGCATCAAAATGTCAGTGATATAAATATGAACACAATTCAAAGCAGCTATTTGTATGTCTGACTATGAAAGAAAAGGCCAAGCTTTCAATTAACGGCAAATCCATAAACTGACACAACACTGGATGACACAGCCAGTCTATCCTTTTTCTGACAGCAGTCAATCATTCCCATTCATCCCATTCATTTAAGAGCTTCTTCAGCCTGTCCCAAAGGGCCTCTGTAACCATCACATGACGACAATGTTCCTCCAAAGACGCTCTTTGTTGTCCACGTTGATGCTTCTTTTGAGTAAAAAGCAGTTGGTCTCCATCAGTCACACATATGTTATTTGTAATGACGTCTTTGTAATGCTGGTTAGTGCTGAGTGCTGTGGTCAGCGGGGTCCCACAGGGTTAGCCACAGGAGGTTGGTCACTTCCTGCTCCTGCTAAACTGAGCCAGAGGTGTGTGGGATGTACAAATTAGTGAATGAATAGGAGCCACGACCACAGCAGAGCTGATCAGACAATAGGTTATCCCTCATCTTCATTGTTTAGCAGGATACAAAGATACAAGTGAAACTAATATTAACTGTGAGCTCTCTTTACTTGCAGCTGCTGTTCCCTTACTTCCCGTTTAGTCATTCAGGCATATGTCCTGTTCAGTGAGAAACCGCATAGATCTAAACTGGAGTGGGACAATATGTAGGAGGCCGCATGAAGTGTAACAGAGTACAGTTGGAAACACTGTGGGAGGTATGGCTAAGGCTGTGTAGCATGACCGAACGGCTTGACTCACAGGTGATTGATACAAGGATGGAGGGACTGATAAGCCCCTGGGAGAGAGCAGCTGAGGAAGATGTCCTCCCATCAGTTGCACTAGATTAAGAAGCTCCACGCCAATGTAGCAAGAAAGAGCAATCTGTGCTTCTCCATCGCAGTGGCCCACTATGTTGTACTGAACGCCCATCTGTTCCACCGGTGCCATACATTACAACTTTCCAGACCCATCACACCGAGATTAGCAACAAGGTTAAGCAGGGAGCAAGGGAAAAATGCCTCTGGCCAAATAAAAAAAATTCCCTGTCAACAATAAAGGCATGCAGCCATTAAGGAAAATTTTATATGAAAAAGCAGCTTTCAGTTTCTACCTACATACTGATATACATGTGCAGTAACAGCTATAACCTAATAAACTTTCAACATACCAACATTTTTCTAATGTACAGCTAATGGAAAAGACTTCTACATACCATGATGCAAAGGAAAGAACTAAAAATATTTCAAAAATAATTACATTCTAATTATTGTAGATGTTTTTTTTAATATGTGTGATGTTACATAATATAAAAGTGCAAACAAATGACTGGTTACAGTAAGAAAGCCACATTCTCAATAAGATTTTTTTTTTTTTTTTTTACAACATTATTCTCATAGTGTTTAGGCTTGGCTACGTGACAGTGGAGAGGAGCAGGAAATATAGGAAAAGAAAGCGCTTGGACCAGTATGGCAAAGGTTCATGGTCTGCTTCAAACTCTCACCCTCTCAGCACCTCAGGCTGTGAGGCAAGCAGTACATCCCGAGTTCACAACATTTGACAGATGGAATAAACCCTCCTCTGAAAAATACACATACTGCACCTAACCCTGCTCCATGATGAGGGACTTTCTAAGCATGTACACCATTTTGCATACTCGCGCTGAATATAAAATGATGTCAGCCAATGTCAACTCTGGAAATAGGTCCACAGGACAATTTATTTCCTAGAAGAATAACATACTTTCTCTCAAATTCCAGCATGAAAAATGTTAGGTGCTGTTTGCCGTTTTCTTCCCAACAGTGATTCAGCAACAATAAAACAAATACACAACACAAGCAATATAAAATCAGGGCTTATTAGTGCCCAAAAAAAATTGTTCTGATTTCTCCTAAATGCAGCAATTAAGCAGATTCACAATGTAGTCCTAGATACTTAACTGCTCATTTTCTGCTACAAGCACAATTAAGCACATAAATAGGGAGTGAAAAAAAATGTAACCAGCTCGCTACAAAATCCATTTATTTGGGATGCAAATTTAAATTACGAGTGTTGTAAACTTTATGAACTAAACCAAACTCAAAATGCCACACATGTCCATCAATGGCACATTTGTAAAAAGCTAACAGGGTGGCGTATTCACAGTGAAAAAACAAGTCTTTCCATCTGGATGTTTTTTAATGTTTGTGTAGAGTGGAAAGGCAGGCTGGGGGGGGGGGGGGTAAAAGAGATGGAACTCAA
>VUQK01006346.1:1801-11821 GCA_015106715.1 Bujurquina vittata | reverse complement strand
TTTGTAGCAAATTTAAGAAATTGAAAACCCAATGCCCTTGCCGAAAAAAAAAAAAAAAAAAAATGCAAGCAGCTATGTACACCTTAAAGCAAGAGCTTAAGCATTAGAGGTTCGCTTACATTTTATTGTGAAATGTTATTGTGAAATTTGTATCCGGAAGTTAGAGTTATTCTTACGGTCACAGGTCATCTGCTTTATTTTGTAAGATAGAAGCGGAAGGTGTTTTGTTTGCTCCTGATCATTTGTGCGCGGAGGAAGGGGTTTGTATACAATTTTTACTATTGTCCGCATTATTATGTCTTGCTGTAACATCATAGGCAAAGCTAAAGCGGTAGCTGGATAGTTAAGATACAAAAAACAGCCATTGACTTTCTTTTGAAAGCTAGCCTGCTAGCTAGCACAGCAGACAACTTTTCATTCATTGCTGCTTGTGTACTCTTCTTTGTTGCTAGCTAACGGGCTGCCCTCTTCACAACATTAGCTAGCTGGGCAGTCGCGAAATGTCGTTACCTCTTTGGGTTTTTTTAGACTTCCGTATCAGTACAGTTGTTAGCGTCAACATTGACTCATTGCATGGAGTTATGCTGAATTAGTTGGCGATTAGCCATAGCAGGCAGCATTTGCTCAAACAAGCTTATTAGTTGCATGAGCTATAACGCGACTTATTGCACAAAGCGATGGTTTAATGCATTAAATATGTCTATAAGTAACGAATGATTTGCCTCGGGGTCATATTTCCTTGTTATTCTTGCTTGTTAGCAGCAGCAGAAAGTAGCTAACGTGGCTGGATTAGTGTGTCGTACGTTACTGTTAATCTATTGCCAAATTAGCTGGAAGCTCACCTGTAAATTAGTAGTTCACCAAATAATATTGTCTTTGCAGATGTTTGTTTGATTCGTGCTTTGAGCCGCAGTAATTCAAGTGGAGGAGATCCGCTTACGGCTGAGGAGATAAATGAGCTGGTGATGTGCAGCTGAGGTGATAACCCGCCTTCCTCGCATTTTAACAGTAATTTAACACTAATTGGTCTCGTGGATGCAACAAGCACAAAGAAATTTTCAACATATTGATATAGGAACTTTGCACTACCTGTTTTTGTTCAAATTTGTGAAAATGCCGAATCATAAATGTTTTAAAAGGCTCTTTATTTTTTGCTTTAGCTGGTCTTGTTTCCTTTTCCATCCATGGATTTATGGTGAGGGTGGGATCTGATGAATGAGTGAGAAGAAAACCCCTGTGGTCCACTTGCTGCACCACACGCTTCCCCATGGATTCGAGTAGTGATGAGGCGCTTGATATTATTGTCACCAATGTGGTGGCAACCTTTAGGACCAGGTGTCACCTTAACCTCCGTACCATTGCCTTAGAGGGAACAAATGTCATCTACAAGCCAGAAGTAGGGGTGAGGAAGCTGTTCTTGGTGAAACTAGAGAAATCTTGCAGCAGTCATGTTAATATTAAGAACAGGGTTATGAAATTCTGACTGCTTTTTTTTGTCTTCAGAAAGTCCTGATGAAGCTTCGTAAGCCTATGATAACCGCTTCAATCTGGTCCTCAGGGAAAATTATCTGCACTGGAGCAACAAGGTAGACACTCATAATGCTCACACATACACATAAATACTACTCATCATCTGACTGTAAGCTGTTTCTGCACACAGCAAAATGTCAAATGAGCTTCTTTTGGCCGTGGCAGTCTTACAGCTTTATTGATGGATCTAATTCATTGCATTAGCAATGTCTTCAACTGTCCTGATAGATTGATGACATCAGCCACCACATGTTAGCCCAATTTAGAGGTTAATTATGAATGGCTAGTTTCTGTGGTTTACATACCATATCTTTCATTTCACTGAGCTATGGTGCCATTTATTCCTACTTTTCTCTCTTTTTAAATGTTTTTTTTCTGTCTTAGCGAGGATGAGGCGAAGCTCGGTGCTCGCAGGTTAGCACGCTGTCTGCAGAAACTAGGTTTCAAGGTGAGAATAATCACAGCACCTGGTAACAGTTTTTTTTTTTTAAGATGGGCATCACTTTAATATGAAACTGAAATGCGATAAATATGTGTACGAATGTCAATACACAGTAACTTAAACAATACTATTACCTTCATAGTATATAGTGTATCCACTGAATATACATATATACAGTATATATAAGATATAAAGTCAACTTGGTATTGTGATAGGACATTTACTTTGTAGTACTACTGACTGCAGTACTGTTTCAAGCTGTTTAAATAATACAATGGTAATAATCTGTTAATGTTGTCTCAGAAATTTGTTTCATAGTCCCAGTTTTATTGTCATAGTAGTTTGCGCATATATCTAAGGACTGGATAGGATTAAAAAAAAGTTCATTTATGTTAAAGATATTTAGGTTTTTAATCATTTTTTTAACAAAAACAGTTTGTCCTTATTAGACCATCTACATGACTATATTTGTTTTGACTTCTCATTTGCTCAACTAGGTATATATGTTCAACAAAAAGTAATACAGTTGAAATTTTCCCTTTAAATTTTCAAATAATTATTATGATTGGCATTAAATGAAGATGACCTATAAATGTGCAGTGCTTGCCTACATTAAGGCCATAAAACATAAAGCAGAGTTTTTCTTTAATCACTGGAGCAAAAAAAAGTGTAAACATATGAATATATGCATTATGTCTCTGCCTGTTTGTGTTGTCTGTTCAGGTGAGGTTTTCAGCCTTCAAAGTTGTGAATGTGCTGGCAGTGTGCTCCATGCCGTTTGCAATCCATCTTATAGACTTCACAAAGAATAACCGACCCATTGCCAGGTAATGCAGTGCTGTACATCAAAACTATTTAAAGTCAGCGCTTACATCATAACTATTCTGATCACATTCTGTTATCTCACATGTCACTCCATAGTCTTAACACTTTATGCTGCCTTGTTTGGTTCGTTAGCTTCACAGTGTGATCCCATATTGGAAGAAAACTGTGACAACTGTTTTTAAGTCCTGGCATTAGCAGGGATGACGTGCAAGCTGAAAGCAATGAATAAGCCAGTCTGTTTATGTTTTGTTTTTTATGTTTGCTAGTGCAGGATGACCTCTAGTGGTTAGAGCAATACTCGTCACATTCCTACTGTAGAGCAAGCAGACTCTTATTGTTGGCTTTGGATTACTGTTATACATGCTGTCTGGCATGACGTGTACATCATGTTTGTCACTCACAAAGCTGTATGTATAACTTAATCATGTGTCTGTTTCAGTTATGAACCCGAGCTCCATCCAGCTGTTACGTACAGGATCAAAAATCTAAAAGCTACTATACAAGTGTTCTCAACTGGCAGCCTCACAGTTACAGGTATCTGACTCACACATAGCTTAACACACCCAGACACACTGACCTATGTTAACCTTTTTTATATACAACTTTAAGGCACTTAAGCTTAAGGGATTGAGGTCATGTTGTCATGAATGCATTATGTAGTTTGTTGCAACCAAGTAAGCGGTTTGTAAATAACCCAATCCCTCAAAGAATTTTACTTAAGTGAAATTGTTTGTGCCTTTTTTTTGTATGACAAGCTGTGCATTAGACTGAACCTGAAACACAAGAAACACGTTTTTTTTAAAATGTATTTTCCCACTATAATTCTATTTATTTTCTCTCAGTTTATAGTTTTGTTGCTTCTTCTGTTTCTTTATTGTACTTCTAATTTGTTTTTGTGCTGTTACACAATCACTGGCTGGATTAGGACCAAATGTCCAGAATGTGGCCACAGCAGTGGAGCAAGTCTACCCACTACTGTTTGAGTGTCGGAAACCCCTCTGCAAGTGAAAAACAGTGCAAGAAGACAAGGAATCTAATGATTGAGTACTCGAGACTGATGAAGAAGCACCTTATCCTTGGAAGCGCTTGCTTGGTTTTATCACTACACGGCAACAGCCACAAATGTCTGAACTAATTCACAGGCTGGGCTTGATATCACACTTCTAACGTCCTAAGATATTCCTGCTATTTTTTACCAAATTTAACATTGTGATCTTGTGATTTTTTTTTTTTTTAATCTGCCTAAACCTGCAAATGTCTTCCACATTTAATATCCTTGAGCAGAAACGCCTCCTCCACACCTACCAGTGATGGGGAAAGAAGTTATTTGCTCTAGCTTATTACTTGTTTTGGGTGTTTCTGCATGGACACATAAAGACCAGTTTTGAACAGTGTATTTTAAAATGGCAAGTACTGCAAAGAATCAGTATGTTAAGGCCAAGACGTCTCGACTCCAAACTTGTATATTAAGAAGTCGTGCCATTTTCCACTTTGGCTGGGGAAAAAAAAAAACCTCCGTCCAAGGCTCATTTGTAAAAGTCTTGCAAGGTACTCTGTAGTCCTCATCTTGCTGAGAAGTGGATTGTTATGACTGTACACAATGGAAGAGCAGGTCGATATGCAGACACACATCCACTTACATTTTAACCTCACCTCAGATTTCCTTATTTTCTTTGGTTGTCCTTTCACAATAAGACATTTTATTTCTTCTTGTTTTAATAGTTTGTTTTTTTTAAAATGGTGAACTTGGAGCGGTTTGCAAAATATGCTTGATGTATCTAAATGTTTTGCAATGTTGTAAAAACTTGTAAAGAATATTTTCCTTTTAAGTGACAAGTAGTTGTTGGTGTTCACTAAACACAACCACTGTTTAGTCAACATTTAGAAGGAGCTTGTTTTTTATTAGCAGAGGATTAACAAGTTCTTGAAACACTGTCCAGAATTGCCAGTATACACACAAACAACGTAGTAAAAACATGACAAACATGAAAAAGTAACTAACTCATAATTACAAAAGCAGCCACTCTGTGGAGTCGTACAGTCGTATGGCAGCACTAACACTTGTCAAAAGGTTTCGTAATACATTCATGTGAATTTTTGCAGCAATGTAAGTGTTCAGAGAGGTATAAAGGCAACACATAGGTATGTATATAATAAATCCATCTGACAGGAAAAATGCTGATTAAAAGCTTAGACATGCTGTTTAATGTGTGTAATATGTACTTTTTGAACTAGTGTCAACTGAAAATTTGTGGCACTTGAATTTTTGTATTTTATATAAAAAATAAAAGTGAACATACTACCACTGGACTACCGTGTAGTGTGTTTGCGCTCTTGCATGACTTTGTGTGTGAGAGACCAGATCCCAAATGGTGGCAATTCTTTTCTTTCCCTACAATATTCTATATATTGATTTCCACATCAGACATTGCAAATACATGTTGCAGCTTTTAAGAAATGATGTGAGTGAAAAGGAAATATTATAAAATGTGAATATTTTAGTTGTGGGCATCCACAAAATACTTAATTCTGAAAATAATTTCAGCTTTTCTGATACTAATATAAAAAGGATCATAATCTTTGTTATTATAAAAAATACCAACCACAATGCCTACTAAAATATGGCTACTGGACCTGATGAGTTGGTTTTGTTCCTTGGTTGTTTTTGAATATTCAGCAGCCAGCTCATCCCATAAAATGCAAATGAGGAGACAGAGCGTTCTTCCGTATTTCTGTGATGTGGGTTGCAACTTGTCCACTAACATAACTGGTGTGACTGGTTTGACCTTTGTGTACTGCACTTGATGACAACAGAAAACATTAAAATGATGCTGTTCTTTTCAAATGTTCCAAGGTGGATTAGAACCCAGACCCTGCCCCCACTTTTATTTTTATATGTGTGTGTGTGTAGTAAGATAAATGTAGTAACTATTATGATTGTATACTGTCTTAATCCTTGCTCCTGCCTCTCAGATGCAGCATTGCGGGTGTTTAAGTAGTCAGGTGTCTGCTGGACTCTGTGGATCTGCTGCCCCTGATTAGACTCTCTTGAGGCTGAACTGGCCTGGAAAATCTCACCTTAAAAGTCTTTCTGTTGAACAACAAAAGGAGAAACATATGGTTAAAAATACATTTCACACACCAGTTTACTACATATGTTGACAGCATGAGGTCAGATGTTACCACTCACTTCTTAGCCAGCTCTTTTGAGATCTCCTCCAGCGTGCGGCCTCTGGTCTCAGGCACACAGAGGATGACAAATATCAGTAGAACAAAGCTCATGGCTGAGTACAGGAACATAACATTGGGCACACCGATATGTTCTTTAGGAAAAGAAAAAGAAAATCAATCAATATAATACAATAGCATACTTGCTGCATATGTGACCCTGTTTCCAAAGATTTCCCTGCTGACATGCATGGTGTACCCCACTTTTTTCCCTATGAAAGCTGGGATAATAATTAAGTATGGCATGCATAACTTGCTCATTTTTAAATGCATGATTATTGCTGAACAATATATGCAGGTGTGGGACAACACATGATCTTCAAGGAAGGTCTTGCTTATTTCAGCAAGGCAAACCACATGTAAATCGATTATAAAGAGTGTAGTTCATGTATGCCAAAAAAAATTAGACTAATTTTAACTGTTCACGTCACCTGTCACATTACCAACTAAATATTGCTACTACACCTGCGAGTTTGTTTTTAATGGCTTTACACAGTTGACTGCATGCTCCCATAACATGCAAATTCAAGAAACAAAAGGCGCGTAAGGTTTCTGCGTCATTTGATGGGTTGGAACTTATCTTTTGGAATCAATGGTATGTCTGCTCTGAGTGTTGATTAACAGCATGCTTATTTCAGCAAGATTATGCCAAACCATATTCGTACAACAGTATGATTATAGTCAAATAAGAGTCCTGGAGCCAAACTGGCTTCCTTCCAGCAAAAATATTTGGCACATTAGGCAACCAGAGAAATGAGTCTCTAGTTGCCCTGATTACTCTCATAGAATGAAGGTTTCTGGTTTGAAACTTCAGATCAGTTAAATCTTTTCTGTATGTGGTGAAGTGTCCCTGTGTGAGTTGCTTCTGGTTTTGGCATAAGTGTGGGGTTGTCTGTCCTGTGATGGACTGGTGATTTGTTCAGGGTGCACACAGCCTCTTGCTGTCTGACAGCTGGGATAGGCCCCCACCCTGTCCATGACCCTGAGCTGGATAAGCAGTTAATTAAAAGGATGGATGGAATTTCACCTCTTTTTTTGTCACTGTACTATTTTCAATAAAGCATAGGTTTAAAAAAAATTAAATTCTGCTGAAAAGGACATCTAAAATATAGCCATTAGACCTACTTAAGGTCTACTATGCAGGCAATAATGTTTAGGAGTGGTCTTGGGCTTGACCTGCTGCTGGAGGAACTCATGAGATGCTTCTAATTTTTTATGAAGAAAGCCAATCATAAACCATCATAGTCCTAGACTATTAATACTTGTCAAACAGAATCTCTACTATCTAAAGCTACTAGTAAATTCTTGCATGAGTTTAAACATGTCTTCTGTAAGTATGGCACCAACACAGTTAGAACCTACAATTAAATCAATTATAGCTAATAACATACACACCCGTGATGGTGAGGAAGGTCATGGAGATGAGCAGGTTTGTGGCCCAGTTTACAGCTGACACCACCGACACAGCCCGACCTTTGACTCCCATCGGGAAGATCTCACTGAGAATGACGTACACCACTAAGAGGAAATTAAAGACACACACACAAAAAATATAAATAAAAATACGCAATGATAAGGCATTAAAACAACTAATGCAGTGAATTACAGATTTATATAAATTTAATATTTCTGTAAATCTGGCAAATTAAGGGCAAAGATAAAACCTTCAAAGTCAGAATTTATTGAGATGCTGGATTCAACAAATGGCCTTCTACCTAAATCATGTTATTGTATAATTATACTCTGTATATCCCTGTGTAATACGTTTAATAATGTTTCAGTCATTAAGGCCCATTGAACCAGACACATTCTCTATCTATACATCTCTGGATCACATACTGGGAAGGAATGGCCTGGTGTTGGTTGGGGAATAATATAAGTTTTGGCAAAACGCTCAAGCATGGAAGTCTAGAAAGACTGTATATAAAAGACAAATGTAGCCATCCTGCCCTTCATTAGTTAATGACGTTTTGTTGTCAAGTATCAAGCTGATTGTATTAGCCTGCCACCTTGGCACTTTGAAACCAGATGTCACGGGCACGGAGGGAGGAACACTGCACAAGTGTCCAACATGCCCTGGTTTATCTGTGTTTCTGACTCTAACTTAAGTTCATAATGCATCTATTATGGTCTATTATAGTCTTCAATAAAAGTGGAAACTTGATCTGAGCCCAAGAAAGTGTTTACTGATGCCGCCAACATGGGAGACAAAGGATTAACTTTGCATATATTTCTGCATAACAGGAACTGTTTTTGGAACCACAGGACTCGCCCCCTGCTGGCCAATAGAAAGAATACAGGTTTAAGGCACATCTGTTTCACTTTTCAGACCCGGAAACAATGTCGATCTTTTATAGCCAGTCTCTAGGTAACTAGAGATACTGCTTTTGTATGTGGACCATAATGAATGGGTACTTACTTGGCCCAAGGCTAATTGAGAACGCCGTCACATAAACCAGCAGGCTGATCAATGACACCCACTTCAGTGAGGAGGACACTTCAACATGAGTCCTTCCTCCTGCTGATTCCCACACTGCATCGTCCTCTGTGTTGGTCCTCTGTATTGCTTCACTGTTCCACTGGTTTTGGAGGTAGGTAGACAAACTGTCACTGTCCTCAAAGTCTGTGAAGGTTTTGTTTAAATCCCATGGGATATGAGTGTTGTTTAGAGGGCTATGACTATTGCACAGACTTGTGAGGTGAGTGTGACTCTGTAGCGTCAATGTACCGAGGGCAGCCAGTGACAATCCCATAGCGACAGCACCCACACACAAAAAGCTCTTGGGTCCCAAACGGTCGACCAGCAACACAGCTGGGATAGTACCAACTACTTTAACCACTCCGAACCCAGTGGAGGCCAGGGTTGCTGCAGCATCACTGTTGAAGCCAACGCTGCGGAGAAGTGGTGAAGCATAGGAAAGGATGTTGGGCTGTCCAGTAGCCTGCTGGAGGAAGACTAAGGCCACGCCTGTTAGGAGCCGTGAACGCAGGTTAGCCTTGGCACTGAAAAGCTCCAAGAAGCTATGCTCTGATTCTTCTTTCAGTCCAGCCTGGATGTCCCTGAGCTCCACTTCCACACGCTCCTTACACCCACCTCTCATTCTGGCCAGCACTTTCTTCGCCTGCTCCACTTTACCCTGAGCAACGAGGAAGCGCGGACTGGGTGGAAGGAATACAAGCGCGCCTATTTGCAACAATGCTGGAGGAATTACTAGTCCAAATGTGTAGGCCCAGCCATTAGGTACAGTAGCAAAGGCATAACTACAACCGAATCCCAGCATTACACCCACAACCAACATCAGCTCGTACAGCGTCACCAGCAGACCTCTCCTCTCCCTTGGTGAGATCTCTGCAATGTACAGACAGGCTGCTGTCCCTGACAGAGATGTTCCCATGCCCACTATTAAACGACCAAGTGTCAGTGCAACAAAAGAGCCCACAGCGATGAGCACAACGGTTCCTCCAACGACTAGAGTAGCACTCAGGAGCAACGAGCAGCGTCGGCCATAACGATCTAAAACCAGTCCTCCGGCCAGGCAGACGAGGAGTGCACCGAGCAGGTGGGAGCTGACCAGCAGTTCCTGTTCCCTGCAGGAGAGAGAGAGGAGGCCCCGCAGCTGCAGCAGGACCCCAGAGGTCAGGCCCATTTCATAGCCCAACATCAGGCCGCTCAGTGAGGCCGCTATAGCTGCAATCACCACCAGCCAGCTGCAGCCTGCAGAAAGGGACAAAGATACAGAGAAAACAGTAAGAGAATATATATATATATATATATATATATATCTTAAGATAATAGATATAACTAATTAAACTCCTGATGCCAGTGTCCTATCTCTAAGCCTCACTCTTACTACAAAAAAACAAGACCATAATGGTAGGTTTACCCAGCAGCGAAGCCTTTTTTTTTTTTTTTTTTTTTGCCCATTATAAAAAAAAAAATACAAAAATGTTTGTGGGGAACATTAAAAAAGATTACAACTGGGTTGGGGTAACAA
>VUQK01006345.1:1774-18620 GCA_015106715.1 Bujurquina vittata | reverse complement strand
TGTTATGTAAGGGGCAGCATGGTGGCGCAGTGGTTAGCACTGCTGCCTCACAGTTAGAATACCATCTGGAAGGTGGTATTCTCTCTCACTGTGTGGAGTTTGCGTGTTTCCCCCGGGTACTCCGGTTTCCTCCCACAGTGCAAAGACATGCACTTACTGGGGTTAGGTTAATTGGCCAATCTAAATTGCCCATAGGTGAATGTGAGCGTGAATGGTTGTCTGTCCCTGCGACAGACTGGTGACCTGTCCAGGGTGTACCCCTCCTCTCGCCCTATGTCAGCCCCGCGGCCCTGAAAAGGAGAAGCGGAAGCAAATGGATGGATGGATGTTATGTAATAGGTGGTATTTATCAAGGGTAAGATTTAAGGGTAAGGGTAAGATTTAAGGAGTTGAGAGCAGTGCAACAATTGAATGGAACAATGACTTGACACACACACATCCCACTTTCAAAACATTTGCAGCAGCCCCTCCTCGGGCAGATGGTGCTAATAAGTTGGACCAAACTGACATTTTTATCTCAGTTGCAGTTTTAGTATTTCTTTTTAGTTAGATCACTTAGTTTTTGCTTTTAGTTTAGTTTTATTTAACGAGCCTCAGTACCACATCCTGAGTTGGTTGAATTTTAGACATTTGAGTGAGTACAACGGACTATGATTGCTGTGCATTTGGTTCTAACTTTCAAACATATTTTGTAATTATTTATGTCATTTTTGTCCCTTAAATACCCAGTTTTGAAAATTTTTGGCAAAAGCTTTTCACAGATAACCCTTTTTGTCCATTCCTGCTTTAAGCTCCCAATTTTTTTTTCCATTTTCCACAGGGAGCAGCAGGGGACTAGTACAAGGCCGGCTGTGGAGAAGAGATGGGGTACTGGCTGCCTCGTGTTCACAGGAGGGCGTACTGAGAGTGAGACCAGTCACTGAGGGCAGCAAATTATAGGGAGACTTTTTGTTTTTGTCTTTTTGCACTTAATTTATTTGTATAATTTAATTATATATTAAGCAGCATCAGAACCCTAAATTTAAAAAAAATATGGAAAATTTGATATTTTTATGATTTTATTTTCAGTCAATAATTAATAAAATGGTTGTAACCGATGCAAGCTTGTCATTTGTTTGAGAAATGCCTTCTTTGTACTCACACACAAATATGATTCCACCCATGTGTAAATTCAGTCATATTCATACAGGAAATTCTCCTGGCCAAGACAAAAATTTGGCCACAGTTCTGACATGGCACCTAATGTGAAGGCAAAATATTTATTATTAGACAAGATAGTTTTTGTCACACCTTTGTAAAGGCTAGACAGAAATGCTGTGGGCAGTGCTGACAGTTTGCTAATAGTAGAAAATCTGCTTTCTCCGTTAAGTTAAAAAGACGTGACAAAAACTGCCACACATTATTTAACATCAGTTTAAATGTTCCACAAAATAGAAAAATGACTGTTTAGCACATGAAACTACCAATATTTGTTTCTTTAGGTGAATTATATTGAGAAATTAAACAAGGAGAAGTACAAACAGATTCACCAGTGAAAAATTAAGGCGCTGTCATTGCAGAAATTTATGCCCGAGGAGCTGTACAGCGTGGTCCTGTAGGGGAAATGATTGTGGAGCACAAGTGACCCACAATATACATCCACCTGCAATAACACCTTAAAATATTTCCAGATGGTTTTTAGAAGATGAAAAACAGGCTTGGTAAGTGCAGCATGAAATGCACACTATTTTACACATATACAAATTAAATGACAGTATGGAGACAGGTCGTACGTACAAGTTTTACGCATTCAGTTCAGAGCGCAGGGTGCAGTTCATGTGCATACATTTTTGTCAATGACCTTTTATTCTGAAAAAATACTTCCGGAAGTTGGTAACCTTCAGCGCCTCCTAGTTTTCTGTGTACGGCTCGAAACAAGTTGTGCTTATACTTGTACAATATTTTGAGTCATGCCTCGGGTGTATATTGGCAAACTTAGCTACCATGTTCGAGAGAAAGATATTCAAAGACTTTTTAGTGGCTATGGCAAATTATTAGAGATCGACCTGAAAAATGGGTAAGATCGCCTCATCTTTCACAGCTGCTAGTTAGCTAGCTTTAGGGTATTTTAATGTTAGCCCTGAGTTGAGGCCCTGGTAGGCACAGTGTGCAGTGCTAATGGCACGAATGCAAGCTAAAATTCGAAATTATGGAACAATGTCCTGTCCTTTTTCATTTTAATTTTTTAAAACGGGAACATTTTTATAGCTGCATGGGGAATGCCACGGGGTAAAGGATGTTGTTAGCTATCGCAGACGACCTCCTGTAACTGTACTGGCTAAAGTAATTCTTAGGCCATGGGAATGAAAGTGTTAGATTACCAGATTACCGTGCAAGAAATCAGACACCAAATGGGGCTTTGGTTCATTATTCATTATTTTAAAAAATGGTGATTGAAGGCTATTGAAATAGTACGATGAAGTGATAACGAGCAAAGTGACTTTTAAGTACTAATATCTATGGGTGTTCCCTACTTGCTAGATAAAGACATTTATTTCGTAGACATGGTAAAAGCTATTTTCTGTCAGCAGTGTACTCTCAACTTCAAACATCAGGTGTACAACATGGTTAGGAGAAGCACGCAGAAACAGCCATGTACTAAACCACTGAATATACAAGATTTTAATATCTTGTCTTGAAAGACAATGACTGCCCATAGTATTGTCACAACACATATGTAAATTAAACACATCTCAGTCCAGTACACTTCTTGACTGCACCCCTCCCTCCCTTTGAGTGGCTTAGCTATCAGTGTGTAAATGTCATGAAACATGGTTGTGTGGACAGGTCAGAACTGCTCAAATGAACTCAAGACATGTCCCAAGGCTTAAGAGGGCGACTTTATTTTCAAGTATACACTGAAGGCTGTAGGCAGTCCCTGCACTGGGGTATGTTTGATCATTGAAATCAGCTCCCTCATGGTATTTAGCACAGGGAATGCAGACTGGCTCGTGGCCAAAAAAAGCCAAAAGTCTTACCTTTTGGCTTAAAAACTCAGGAAAATTAAGTAACACGGGCCTCCATGTCGATGTATGTAATGATCATCAGTCAGATCTGATCGTCTAACTCAAAATGGCATCAGGCATTGTCGGGGATGTGTGAAAATTATCAGTATGTATTCACAGAAAGAGGAAAACAGGCTGTAGACCACACTTTGGTGTATTTTGGTGCCTGACTGGGACCACTGATAGATTTTTGTTCAAATTAATCAGTAATAATGGCCAGTGCTTGCCAGTGTTTTGATTCCTGCTCTGATTCCTAGGTACGGCTTTGTCGAGTTTGAGGACATGCGAGATGCTGATGATGCTGTGTATGAGTTGAATGGAAAGGAACTGTGTGGAGAGCGGGTCGTTATCGAGCATGCCCGTGGACCCAGGAGAGACGGACACAGCTATGGGGGACGCAGTAAGTTCAACACATCTTAGAGCAAAGTACGATTGTCATGCAGATGTGGGGCTCTAATCCGTCTCTGTTTACTAATATGTGATGAGCTACACTTTGACTGACTCTTGATGTTTCACTGAAGCTGTCAGTACTCATGTGACATGCCCTGCCATACACACTCCTAATTCACACATCTCTTTCCATTAGCACTCAAATCCATTTTGCCTTTGTGTAAGAGAACTGTATTAAATTCCAAGTCGTAAAAGTGATTAAAGAAAAGGTAAGACTTGTGAAGCAACAATGTATTCAATTTGAAATCGACATTAACACAGTGCTTGATGTTTCAATTTGAAAGAGTCCACTGCGGGCTGAGTCCGAGTCCAATGAGGGTAACGATGACTGCCTGACCTGTTTGGCCTGGGTTTTCCCCCTTGAAATGTGTGTGTGACCTTTGCCATTTGACCATTGGTTGACATAACCGGAAGCCGTGATGACAGCACCCTATTCCAATAGACCAGGGTGATGGTGAGGAATCCTGTTGGTTTTACTGATACAAGACATGTCGCAGAGGACCGAGCCAACACACGTTTCAGCCAGTGAATTGGCTCCCTGTACTCTGTAGTAAAAGAGTTTGGTAGGTTTCCTGTTTGTATCATTGAGTTTCAAATGGATAGAGTTCAAAACAAGGCTTATTGTATTGTTCAGTAAGACTAGAAATTAGGAAAGACCCTTACCTCATATTTTAAGATTTAACCACTAAACTCAAACTTTACATAATTTAAAAATAAAAAAAGAGGTCTTAGATTATATCTTATATGTATACAATACAAAATCCTGGTTTTCTGGTCTAGTAAAGTTAAGCTGTTTAATAAATACAACTTAAGGAGAAGAACTGTGGCCTAATCCTTAAGTTGTTTTTAATCCTTGTCCACACGGTGCTGCAGATTTTCTGAGTTCTTTACATGCAAAATTTAGGCTATACCTAACTACATATAGAAAATCAGTATGACTCTGGGATTTATACTGAACACCACTGGCATCTTTAATCCCCGTTGAAAATTAAGTGAGCTTCACAGGTATTAGGAGTCTGTTAACAGTAGAAGGAGGTTTAGGAACAACAAAACAAGAGAGGTTCAGTCTGCAGTGATCTAGTAGATCGCTCTGGCTTCAAATGAAACGGCAGCCTCTCTGTCTTGTTAAAGGTGGAGGCTACAGCAGCTGGAATCGCACCAGCAGGGATAAGTACGGGCCACCTGTTCGCACTGAACACCGCCTCATTGTGGAGAACCTGTCCAGCAGGTGCAGCTGGCAGGACCTTAAGGTGAGACTTGGGGTATGTTCCAAAAGTACCTCCTATCATCTTTTGCTTGACCTTGAGGTCAAGGAAAGGTGGATGGGTCGGTGCTGGCTGCACATCAGCAGAGACTGGCATTTGCCCTTGCAAGATAGGCTTTTAGATCAAAAACACCCACTACTCCGGGTCTAACTTCCTACTGGACTGTTCACCCTCTCCACCTTGTTTTCTTAATTCCCCAGAAAATGGGGAATTAATTGAGGGGGTTCTGACTGTGCAGTTTCAAAGTAAAGCAAAGAAATCACTTCCTGTGTAAACCTAAAAATGTCCAGTGGAAACTCTGCCTCTGTCACATCTTCCACAATTGACCACAGTCATTTGAGAGTCATGTTTTTATTCATATCTTCCTTTGTGCCATAGGATTTTATGAGGCAGGCAGGTGAAGTAACCTATGCTGATGCTCATAAAGGACGGGCCAACGAAGGTGTCATTGAATTTCGGTCTCGTTCAGACATGAAACGAGCTCTGGAAAAACTGGACGGCACCGATATTAATGGAAGGAAGATTCGTCTGGTGGAAGACAAATCTCGCCGCAAGCGCTCTTATTCCGGTAGCAGATCGAGGTAAATGAGGCTTAAAGGTTTTGATGTTTGGTTGGTTAGTTATGTTTTACAGGGAACCTATTATCATTCATATGCTGCACCAAGGCCTTGTTTAAGACAAGGATTATTTTGAACTGTGAATCATGCAAAGCTACTCTAATTAAGTGCAAGAATATAAATATAGAGTTGGAAATGAGCAGCTTTCCACATCTATTTTAAGGTTGTTGCCTCTTTTGCACACACAGGTCTCGTAGCAGACGGCGCTCTTGCTCTCGAAGTAGAAGCTCCTCCAGGTCTGGCTCACGGTCAGTGCAGTTGCATTTTGATGGCTTTTACGTTCTCTCATGCTTTAAACACCTTTTGTCCTTTTAGCAGCCATTTTAGTTTCAGTGCTTCCACTTTGATGGACACATCAAACTCATTTGACATTTTCATGTGGACTGCTTCTTCACCTGTTTCAAACATTTCAGCAGCAAAAGTAATGCTTCAAGTGTAGTCTTGTTTTTAAGGAATATGGAATCAGAAAGCCAACTTATGAGTGGGAACTATATCCCAATCGAGACATCAAGTTTTAAAACCTGGGAATGGACAGTGGGCATAAATTTACATGACCAAATTGGTGATTAATTTTTTATTTTTTTTTCTGTGTTGCAGTTCTCGGTCACGCAGCAAAGGGCGATCTCACTCCAGGTCGGAGGGGAAGTCGGATTCTAGATCAAAGAGGAAGTCGCGTTCTAAATCAGCAAAGAAGTCTCGTTCCCACACCCACAAATCTCACAGTCCCTCCAAGAGCAAAAAGTCTCGCTCTTGCTCAGACACTCGCAAATCTCGCTCCAAAAGCTCATCCAAAGTCAAGGCTACACGCAAATCCTGGAGTCCTTCCCAGGAGAAGTTATCCAGTAAGAAGTCAAGAACCCGATCAAGGTCACTTTCAGAGAGTAGAGGAGAGAAATGTGCTTCAAAATCACCCCCAAGCAAAGAGGCATCCAAGTCCCCTGCCAAGCGCTCCACCTCCAACTCCAGGTCTCGCTCTCGATCCAGATCAGCCTCCCAGGATTGATGGAATGTCTAACAGTTCACTAAATAACATGAAAATTTTAAAATGATAGAAGAATAGATCCCAGGCCCAGGTGTTTACAGAGGCAGGAAGTTTTTCATTTTCTGGCACAAATTGGGAGGCTGTGAAATCTAAAAATCTGTCTTTTCTTGATAGTCTTTTTTTTGGCTTATATTTTCTGTTAAATTAAACAGTTATTAGATTAAATAAAGCTGTTGTGTCTGTTTGGGTAACAATATTTCTCTTATTTTTATGAAGTTTAAATGTACAGTTTGAGTCTAAAAGCTGATAACAGCGGACTCCATACAGAACAATTTAAAAGTCCAAACTAATACCTTTGTTTCCTACTAACAGTGCGTGTTTTGTGAAAATTATTTTTTACCTCTTTGCCTTTTAAAATCTCAAGTCATTTTTAAGCAGTCTCCTTTATTTGTAATGTCATATTGGAATAAATTAACTTTAAAAAGCTCTGCTTATGCATTTTTTATTAATGAATATGAATCTAGTTTTCAAAGCTTTTTTTTCTTGTTAAAGCCGTACGTCTATGGCCATTACTTGAACTGTTTAGATACGGTTATATGTTTCTCAATTTACCCACGAAGCGTTCCTTTAATTCATCTAAGCCCGAGCACTCTGGCTGAGGAGAAGCAGCTTAAAGTGCGCTTTATTTTGACACACTGCCGCGAAATTCAGTTGCTATGGTGTTAGCGCCCTTGGTTACCACTATTTCCCATAATGCACCGCTTCCGAGAGAGCTTTTAGCTAACGCTTAATAATGTTAACCAGCGCGTTAAAATACTGATAAAATAAAGTGCTACAGCTGATAAGCCACCATAGCTCTGTCTTAAATGAGACGACTGAAAAACAGCTAGCTATTAGCTTCGCGGCTAATCATGATGTTAGCGAGCCCCTTGGCTGTTTTTTGCTAACAGCATTTTAGCATAAGGCAGCGGATGCGCACCTAATATTGGAGAAATTATTCACGGGAACGCCACTTACAGCTCGCGAATAGCGCCTGGCCCAATCTATAAGTGATAAAGCTAGTAGTGATACACACGAAACGGGGTCTACCTTGCATTTTTGAACGCTTTTTAGGTATATGGATGCTTATAGAAAGAGCCCCAACTTAGATGAGTGAAGCTGGTAGATAATGGAGAAAGAACAGTGCAACAGTGTGGTCTTCAATGCTTCGAAAAGAGAGCTTTTTACTGCGATCAATGGCTACAAATCCATGCAGAAACGACTAAAAGCTCAGTGGAAAATCCAAAGGTAAGTCGTTTGGTGATTAACCTGTTACGTCCAAAACAGAAACTGTACAAAATCCTGTACTTATCAACTGCAACGTGCTCTTGAATAGTGTAGCTTTACACACGCACACGCACACAGTTATTTTATGTTTACTCTGATATGTAATTCATATTTCAATGTAAATGTAATGTAAGAGTATTTTAATTTGGTTAAATCGGATTCATAATTCCAGAACACCCCCCCCCCCAAAAAAAAAAAATAACTCGGTATAAGAAACCAATAAAGTGTAAACATTTATTTCCATTGAGGAACTTGAGTAATTAAATGCAAGTTCCTTCAAAATGGTACTAAAGGGCAGTGCTTGAGTATACTTACTTAGTTAGATTACGTCATGACATTTTGCTCTAGCGTAGCCAAAATTTTGATATAGTTCTGCAGTAATTTTGAGACTTCAAATGCAAAATCCATGCTGTCTCCTCTAGTATGAAAGATGAGCTGTCTTGGGATAAACTGAAGAGTGTCAAGTTGTGGATAACTGCAGGCCCAAGAGAGAAGTTTACTGCCTCAGAGGTGACGTATGGGCAAAAGATGTCTTTTGTTGGCTAATTTCCAAACTGTAAATTTCCACAAGACTTAAGGTCCAAAAAATATTATGCTTCTTTCAATTTTTCAAACACAAACACATTTTCACTCTAGTTATACCTTTTATTTTAGATGGAGGCGCTGAAAGTGTACCTGGATGGAGGAGGGAATATCTTGGTCATGCTCGGTGAAGGAGGAGAAATGAAGTATAACACAAACATCAATTTTCTCCTGGAGGATTTTGGAGTAATGGTTAACAACGGTGCGTATTGAAATCTGTCAGAATAACAACTCACATCATCTGTGCAGACATTGCCCATATTGTTTCTACAACTGCATTTAATCACGTGATGGTTGTTTTATGTCTCAACACTAAAGATGCTGTGGTGAGGAATGTGTACTACCAATACTTCCACCCTAAGGAGGCGCTTGTGTCCAATGGTGTACTCAACAGGTTCAGCAGTGCAAAACATTTAATTTTTTTTATCTTTTTATGTGTATTTCACTGAGTAAATGTAAACTGGCATAATTTAAATCTAATCTTATTCATCTGTTTGCCGATGCATGTCTCTCGTGCAGAGAGATCAGTCGAGCTGCTGGAAAAGTGGTCACAGGAATGCTTGAAGATGAAACTGTTGGAAACAATGCGGAGTAAGGCACATTCTTTTACATTTCCCTCTCATGCATGACGTAGAAAGACTTCAAATTCAAGCTTTTGTCTTCCTTTGCACAGGGCGCTTACATTCGTGTACCCGTACGGTGCCACACTAAGCGTGATCAAGCCCGCGGCGGCTATTCTTTCAACTGGCTCCGTCTGCTTCCCCCTCAACAGGCCTGTCCTGGCATTCTATCAAGGCAAGGTCAGAGGCACAGTGCAGTGGCATTTTCTTTTTCTGACCATATAGTCGTAAATGTAGGTGTGATAAGCTGGAGATGCTGAAAGATGTCACCTTTTTCATGTAGAATTCTGGCAAACTGGCTGTTTTGGGTTCCAGCCACATGTTCAGTGATCAGTACATAGACAAAGAGGAGAACAGTAAAATCATGGTGAGTCCTTTTTTTTCTTTTTTTGTCATTTATTAGGTGAGGACAGAAGGAGAGTCCTTCTAGAATCAAGTCTTGGAGTTATTTTTATTGCCTGAGTCTAACCTAAAATGGGAGAGATTTTTGGTGGTCCCTATGACATAAAACTGTTTTTTTTTTTCCTGCTTTATTTTATTGCAGGACGTCGTGCTTCAGTGGCTCATGACTGATAACATTCAGCTGAATCAGATCGATGCCGAAAACCCAGAGGTGAGGAAGAGGAGTGTGCATGACAAAATGGCTTTGCTGATATATACATTTAATTAGCCCCCATTTATCTTTCCTGCTTTTTCTTTCTTTTTTTTTTTTTTTTGTCCCCTAGATCACAGATTACACCATGCTGCCAGACACAGGTTGTTTGTCTGAACAGTTCAGAGTGTGCTTACAATTGGGAGAGGAAAACCACCAGAACTTCACCACTCTTTTTGACAAGTCTTTTTTCAATCTGTCGACTGACACCTTACCCCAAGTCATCAGGTGAGAAATCGGGTGCAAAATACAATCATTCACCCTTCCCCCAGTTACAGCTGTCTCCCTTCAAAGCTAACAGTAGATTTTTTTTGCAGTGCTTACAAACAGCTTAATGTGAAAGCGGAGCCGCTTCAGCTGATCGCGCCGCAGTTTGAGACCCCTCTGCCTCAGCTTCAGCCTGCTGTGAGTTTCGCTCTTTTCTTCACAAAGAATTTCACTTAAATGTAACTGGAATCTTAAGAGCATTTTTGTTTAAAAGCCCACAAGTTTGAAACCAGATGCTCATGTCCTGTCTTTCAGGTCTTTCCACCTGCCTTGAATGATTTACCTCCACCCATGCTGGACCTGTTCGATCTAGATGAAACCTTCTCATCTGAGAACGTGCGTCTGGCACAACTTACCAATAAGTGTAAGTTCAGGATTGCTAAAGCAGCATTCAAACGTGCACTACAGCCCTCAAATGTTCTAGATATTAGCGATGGAAGTGTACGTGAGAATGTAAATTCCCAATGCAGTCAGTTTTGAAATTTTCTTTAATTTGCTGCCTGCCACCTACAAGACTGATGAGGTCTAATTGACTCATGCGAGAAGCTTGATTTTTTTTTTCTCAGCAGTTCAGTGGGCATCCTGTATCCCATCTAGACTCATTACATGGTACTACACAGCATCTTTATCTCTTGCAGTTCATATTGAGACCATGTTTCATGTTTTGATTGGATTTAGTTTTTCATGGGCCTCCTACAGGTTTGTATGTCACCGTATTTTACCACGTACACTTCCAAAGCAGAAATTTCCAAGTCACCATAAAGTCAAAAGTAAGTGGAATATTACAACTACCACAAATGAAAGGAAATGAAGGTAGTGTATTTTTTCCACAGTTAAAATAAAGAGAATGTGAAAGTTGAGATATATCGCAAAGACATCTAAATTATTGCTAGTGGGAGACTGTGTGTGTTCTTTCAATATTAAATCTTCTTCTGGCTGCTCCTTTTACAGGTCACCACAGTGGATTATCTGCCTCCCTCTCACCCCATCCATAGCATCCTCCATCACACAAACTCTTTTAACTACAGCCATGAAATTTTTCTTTGGGCTTCCTCTCAATCCTGCCCAGGAGTTCCATATTGAACATCATTTGTCCAGTATAGCCACTGTCCATCCTCTCCAGACCCTCTCAGCCTTGCCTCCGAAACTTTCTCTAAACTACTTGACCTGATCTGTCCCTCTGATGTGCTAATTCTTAATCTTGTCCATTTTAAGCAGTTAAATGTACTACCTGTTCCTATATATTAAAACTGGTTCTGTTCACAGGTACAGACGATGACCTTGAGTTCTATGTGCGGAAATGTGCGGAAATTCTTGGGTTGACTCCTAAGTTGGAGAAAGAGCAGAGGGATGCCAAGCACATCTTGGAACACATTTTCTTCCAGGTTGTAGAGTTCAAGAAACTTAATCAGGTGAGTGTGTTCCTAACTACATCTGATACACCTACCTGTATGCTTATAAAACAACCTACAAATTATTTCTCTTTTTGTAGGAGCGCGATATGGACCCTGAGGCCCCTTTCCCTCCACTCTGATCAAATTAAAAAAAAAAACAAAACCAAAAACCCAAACATTTTTAACTCTGGCTTTTGAATATGTTGAAGTGAGCTCATCACAAGAGGGCCTGAAAGGGACTGTGGTCACTACATTTTTAGAATGTGTACAGTTACATTTTATACCTTTGTCTGGATTTCATTGTAAGAATATACAAGAATAGTAAAAGTTATATCCTTTATTTAAGAAAGTTCTGAATATATTTCAATAGTTAAAACATCAAAAAGATTGTGCTCTGCATGAGCCCTCAGATGGATCCTGTAAAAGAAAGACAAATGTCAGGGCTGGAACATAATTTGATTTTATAGGAGTGATGTTAAAACCACACAGAGCATCTTACCTCCACATTTGAGCCAATCCACAGTTGGTTATCAACCCTGGCATGGTGGGTGCAGAATTCACTGACATCGGAGGTTCTTGTAAAGTGTGTGTTCATCTTGGCCACCCAGATCAGGGAGAAACATCAATTAGTGACTGTTGTTGGGGTTTTGGACTCCATGTTTGCTCCAGAGTGGAGGACTCCACATTCAATCTGGGGCTGTTGCCCTCAGATTTAATCACAGACACGTCCCACGACATTTGTGAGGCTGTGAGGTCACTGTACGACTGGTCAAAACAAGCTGCGTGCTTTGGCTTTTGAAGAATTATATGGGGAGTGGAGGACTTTCCCTGGAGCGGGACAACCAGGTAACAGGTATCAGGCTCTTGAGCATTCAGGCTGTTCAGTAGCAACCCTGGATGGGGAGATATGGTATCAGAGGACAGGCAGAGAGAAGCTCCACCAGACAGCTTTGCGTCTGATCCATCAGCTGATGTGTCATTTGACACCCTTGATGTGGACAGTTGTTCCAACGACAGAGCAGATAGCAGACTCTGTTCCCCAAAAAACTTTCTGTCAAGCTCCGATGGAGATGAGCACTCAAAGCTTTTCATATCTGGAAGGTAAAATGTTAGATCAAATTCAGAGTCAAGTCACCTCATGAGACATAAATGAACAAGTCTAATTTCAGTCCTGTGTTTTTACCTTTAACCACAAACACTTTCTCCATTGTTTCCATGTATGATCACTGCTGCCTGAGCTCCAGCTGGGCTTTAAACTGTTGAAGTTGCTTGCTAATTGACCCAGCTGCAGGTCATCAGTGAGGAACAGGAGGTGGATTTCGCCTTGCAGATGCATTTTTTTCTTCTTTGCTCTAAAACTGGAAACAGAAAAGATAAAGCTTTTGAATTTCTAGTTTGACTACTTTGGATGCTGAAGTCAAACCAAGGCCACAGCTAAAATGATGGATATTTTCCAATACGAAAATGCAATAAGAAAATTCTCACACCCCAACATTACATTTCAAGGTGTATATTTTCAGCTGTTAGAAGTACAAATAAACAAGGCAAAGTGGAGGTAGTATTTTTGATGATAATTTGCTCAAATTATTGATCAGTTATCAAAATTGTAGATTTCCTGCTGATATGGCCAACAGGAAATGGCCAATTAAAATCATTGACATTATTCTTAATACATTGATATCCAAATTTCTGTTTTGCTATTCTTATTGTTCTCACTGTAATAAATATTTATATGGGTTTCTAAATGAAATCCATAATAAATCTGCAGTTTAATCATTGAAATACAATTTTTTTTAAAAAGAAAAGGGACAAAATAAAATCTTTTGGGTTTATTTCCAGATTTTTATAACTGATGCTTTTTTTAGGCTACTTCCATATTTAAAGTATTTATGTAATTAATTTTATTAATGCATTTTTACATTTATCTATTCAGTTCTATTTTCTACATGTATTTAAGCCTTTCTGTGTCTGTACTGTTTGTTAATAAAGTAAAAGGTCCAAACCTCGTTCATAGTCACTGCATGCAATTAATAGGTCAGAATATATTTATCTGTTTCTTTATTATAGTGTTGTAAGATATACTTACAATACTATATCATTACATCAAAGGAATAGTTCAAGTTGAACGGTTTGGAGACAGATGGGAAAGAGATGTTGTGGACATGTTCAGTACTGTTCATTTAGGGCAGTGGTGGAATAAACCTCACACTGGGTGGTGGTGGTCTAATAAATTTAAGCAGTGTATTGGAGAAAAGTTGTTGAAAATGGAGCAGTCAGGCAGGGAGGAAAGAGGAAAACCACAGACATTAATGGATCCAATGAAAGTCAGAAGAGGATGCTGGGACAGGGTGAGATGGAGGCCGATGATCCACTGTGGTGACCCCTAAAGGGAGCAGCTTAGAGAAAAAGTCTCTTTTTTCCCCAATTACATTTGTTTATGTGAAAGTAATTGAAACTATATGCCTGAATATATTTCTTGAACTGTAATATAAGAACACAGCTTTACTGGAAAAATCGTGTTTTTTTCAAGATAAATTTGAAAAAGTTGGTTTTATTATGTAACAATTTTTGAACTTCCATTCTGAGTAACTGTGTGTTTAAAATATTTGATTAGGACAAACCACTGCCTGTAGAAAACATTATTTTACGACAATAAAACTAAACTTGAATTGAATTTCTTCGCGGCGGGCACTGGGACAAACTCAGAAATGTTTTATTTAGAAAGTTCGACCGGAAGCGTTCTTTCTGGCTACGCGCACCTCTAGTGCGCTGCTACGTCACTATCCAGCTCCTACGACGCAGAAGAGCGCGAGATAGAAATCCAGGAGCGCGGACATCCTGGGCGCTCTGCAGCAGCTGGGTTTGGTTATAACAGCGCCGATCCTCCATCACCACCGCTGGCTAAAGCATTAATCACGGGGATTACAACAAGATAATACCGCGTCCATTTGCACATAACGTGCAGTGGCCGCTGGAGAAATTAGTTTCGCAGCGTAAACAACAGAAACAGAGGGAAATGTCCTGGTGGCCGCGCGGGTAAGATGTTAATCTTTCTTATTTGAATTAACTCTAGCATTAGCAGCACTTATTTTAAACACAGGCGGGTTTAACGTGGCAATTTAACTTCACTTTGTGTAACACAGTTAGTTGGAAACTGGAGCCCTTACTGTGTGACCTTACCCTGCTATCCTCCAGTGCTCGCTCGCGTCTGTGCCGCCCTTTTCCCGGATACGGAAAACAGGCTTAGGATTAAATTTAAGGCCAAACACTCTTTCTGTTAACTCACACTAGACAAATAAATCACTGCTCAGCCCATACACTCTTGTCAAACAGCGTGTTATTTATATGAGGTAACTTTTACCCGCCAAGTTCCAGTTAGCAATAATAATAAAGACGATAATTTAGCGGACATCACAAAGGCGGGCCAGTGTCGGCTGTATTCGTTCATATCACTGCTTGTTTCTCAGTGAGGATGGAGAGGAGGCCATGCATCAGGACACTGATTCTGATGTAGCAGAGCAGAGGGATGGTGGGAAAGTGAAGGTGAGATGGACTCAAGACGAGGTAATTATATATATTTTTTCGTTATATAACCCACTAATCAAGTAAGTAGTGTTTCTAGAGAACATAAAACATGCTTATTATATGTGTTTACAGGATGACAAGCTTAAAGTGCTGGTTCAAAAACTTGGACCAAATGACTGGAAAACAATAGCCAGCTGCATAACTGTGAGTCTGAGCAACTTTTCTGTCAACAGAAATCTCCATTGTATTTTGAGGCTTCTAATACACACACACACACACACACACACATATATATATATATATATATACATACATACACGCATACATACTTTGGGTGGTACACGCTTTCTTTGTGGTTTTTCCAGGACATGGCTCTGTGGATGATATACTTGATGCTGAAAATAAACGGCTGTCAGACAACCTGGCCTCCAAAGTCTCCAGACTGAAATCTGTAAGTAACAACCAACAAGTGTCAGCAACCAGTCTGATTAATAAATGTGTGTGTTCCTAGTTATTAGGTTACTACTGTCAAATCAATCCAGTTGCAATTATAATGAAAGCTGTCAGTTTCCAGAAACAGAATTACTAATTATGCAAACTAGAACCAGTTTTTTAATTTAATGTAACTTATGACTAAAACCTCTTTGGGGATGCAAAAGATGTTTTATATATATTAACCAGATTGTGTTGATGAACCACTCAGGCCTGTTTTAGCAAACAGTTACGTTTTAAATCCCTACAACTTCCTGTTTAGTTGGACACCTTCCAATCTGCAGCTAAGCTGGTTAGATGCTAAGTGACAGAGCAATAGCCTAAAAGGATAAGGGTAAGCAAGAAGATTTTTGCTGTCCTGTTCTAGGTTTTTCTCTGCTGTGCGTTCCCTTTTCAGAATCTGCTCTCGTATTCTTTCTTGTGCCTGTAATTTAACCCTGAGACGATGTAAAAGTTCATTTGAAGTCGCGTATGATTTCTTTTTGTTTTTTTTTGTTTTTTTTAACAAATAAACATTTGCAAGAGATTAGATTTCAATAAGAAAGACAAAAGTAAAATTGCATTTGAGCAAACCATAAGACCTCTGGAACAATCTCCTTTGTACAGATGAGACCAAAGTGGACACGTTTGGCCAAATAGTATCAACACAAACACTTCATACCAGCTGTCAAGCACAGTGATGGAAGGGTTATTTGGGCTTTTTCTGTTGAATCATGGAGTATACATAGATCTTCATACACTGCTTTCTCATTTTGGTTCAGATTCTGTTAAATAAATGTAAAGCGTTAAATACTAACAGTAATATGTCATGTTTTATTTACCTGATTTTAAGATGAGGTAAGGACTAAATGATTTTTATTATGTCCTCATAGATATAACCTTCTCTCATCTGTGTGTCTCACAGCTGGCCTACGACATTGACAGAGAGGTAGACGATCAGAACGAGTACCTTGATGGCATGGTGAGCATGTCTTGCTTTATAGACATAGTTGAGCTTTTATTAAAAACAGCTGATATTTTAATTTCTCCCATCTGTCCCAAATGTTTTCGATTTTACATGATTTTTACCCTATCTGCATGACACTGCCTCTTAAACTATTTAGTTAAGAACATCAAACCGTAGTTTTCACTGTGACCTCAAATTCAAACCAGGAATTTTGCTTCATGAAAAATTTAAAGTCTGAGTATAAAATGAGCCCTGTTATTTGTTAGAATCTGTGTAGATGGAGACATTTATCAAACAAAGTGCACATTATATAAGTACAAAGTAATACTGTCTCAAATTTAGGCTCTTTCTTCTCTTAGCTTTATGTTCATTCTTATAGAATGATCCTCTCTCTCTTTTAGGACTCAAACTTCATGAGTGCGACAGGCCTTCTCACTGGCAGCGTGAAACGTTTCTCCACCATGGTCCGATCTGGACGAGACAATCGCCGCATCCTGTGCTACGTCTCCATGGGGCTGGTCGTGGTCTTCTTTGTTCTTTACTATCTGGTCTCCAGGATCCACCACTGACCGGCGCTGAGACTTTAAACTGTGAGGTCAAAACTGATTTAAATAACGACTTTTTTTATTCTGCACCAAAGAAAAAAAAAAAAAAGGGGGGGAAAAAAATTTGATTGAACAGCGG
>VUQK01006342.1:12317-23105 GCA_015106715.1 Bujurquina vittata | reverse complement strand
GGTGAACCTCCTTAAACATTAAAAAAAAAAAAAAAATGACCTCCAGTTTCCTTCAGTTCAAGTGTTCAAGAACTGTAACTGTTTTATTGGGAGTCTGAAGTGTTATGAGCTGGATAAGGCCTTTATCCTGCTCCACTGCAGACACAGACACAGAGATGCGACGAGTCCTTCCTGTTGTACTTCTGTGAAGCCCGTTTGTTGTCCGTTGCCTGGAGTTCGTGCATAGTTGGTGCACTGTAATATAAATATGTCATGCAGACTCGACCGGACTCTCAGATGCAGAAAGCATGATCCCGGCCTAGCTGAGAACATACACAGACATGTGGTCACCATGGCAGGTTTTCCAATATAAAAAAGACTTTCCACTGAACTGCAGATACTTGCTGCAAAATCTAAATCTTAAACATGCATATCAAATACAAATAAACAGCTTTGCAGGCTAAGAATCGGTCCTTTGAAGAACAGAGCTTATGGAGCAAGCCGGCGCTCTTGGAGCGAAAGGTGTGGAACTCATTTTGTTGATTTTGTTTTTTCATGTTTCTGGCATGAACTCTGACTCAGTGTCTCCTCCTTCCTTGGTGTAGAGAAAGGCACATTTCAGGTTATTTTATGCCTATGTGCCCTCTGGAATTTGGTACTGCAGACAACCTGTCTTGATAGTACGAATTAGTATCGGGATCAATTTTAGTTAAGTGGGGACTGTCCAAAAAGTGTTGTTGTAGCAAAGTTTTTAATTGGCAGAGGTTCTATTATTTACTATGCCTGTCAGAACTGTCACAAACCATGGGCCACACCGTGTGTGTTGTTTTAGCACATGTGAGAATGCCGTTCGTCCAGAGGTGATCGGTCTGTGATCGGGTCTCGTGATGCAAACCGAGAGGGGTCAAAGGCAGGTGGGCAGAGTTAGCATCTTCAGGTTATATAATGATGTCTTTTTGGCTCTCTCTTTCCTTTCGTTTCCTTTTCTTCTTTCCACTTCTTCTCTTTGTGTGCGGTCTCGTCTTCTGTTCTGTCACTGTGTCCTGGTCTTTGTCTGTGTTTTGTGTAACCAGTATGTCTAATAAACAGCCTGCTTTGGAGCCTTCTCATCCCAGTGATTCTTTGGAAACTTGGGTTTTAACTGAGTTTTTATAAAGGATTAAATCCACTTCACACTGAGGACCCCTAAAATCTTGACTCCAACAGGACCCATTCATAGTTGATGTATACGAGGTATTGCGAACGTTAGGCAGCCATTTTCTTCCCCCCCGTCTTAACACATTTCTCCAGTGTTATTAAGTAAAGTCAAGATTTCACATGTGGCAATAAATGCCTGACAATTGTTTGGGTTTTGCCAAAAGTGTATCAATTACAAGCAAAGTCATCAGTTTTTAAAATTCATACTGCATAGTTAGTGCTTCATGTGCTAAAGTAAATGATTGTGCATGTATAGTTTATTAAAGCAAAAGCAGCCTTTAGAAAGAGTTTGATACAAGAACTTTAAACGTCTTTAGGAACTGTAAAGTGTTTTGTTGGTTTGATGTAATGAAATGACTAATGAATTATTAGCAAGTCATTGAAAAATATTATTGTAGGTATTTTTTATATTGATTCTTTTAAAAAAAACCATTTTAGTTCATTCACAATAGTACAGAGAGCAGGAAATGTTGAAACTAGAATTTTGATCATCTTTTGAACAACACTTTAAAAAGCTTGGCACAGGGACCACCAAGCTCTGAAAGCTCGTTAATTAAAAATTATATTTTTAAGTCCAAAATATAATCGCTCTTTTCCATGAATTTGCAAATTTACTGTTTTACAAAAAGCAGAAAAAAAACGCAAAGCACATTCTTATTTTTTTTTATTAAGATGCCAAATTACAGTCATTTGCTCGCAAACAATTTATTATGAAATCAACAAAGCTTTGTGTAAAGTATTGCTGAAGTGAAGATAGATACTTTGTAAAATGTTTAACTTCGCAATGATTTAACTGTATTTAATTTTACTCTGTGGCCACGTGAGGGCAGTATAGTCTTTCTTTTCAAAAGAAGAGCTTCTGGCTCGCTTTTCAAACACATTTGTCACATTAGAAACTTTGTGCCTTGGTTTCTTTATCTTCCATATTCTTTCTGAATTATGTCTCAAACCCACCTATTTATCATTTATCAGTCAAATGCTCATAGTCCACGGCAGTGCAGCTGCTACACAAAGATACACAAATACAGGGTTTAATTGTACAGTTGTGTGTGTGTTCGTTACTTCTGCCTTTAGTGTGTTGAACCCGCTGCTCTGGGCACCATTACAAGAGTGAATCAGCGCTGTGAGCATGCCCGAGAGAGCTAACGATGACGAGAGGTGAGAGAGGGCTGAGAGCAATACAAACTGCGTGTGTTGTCATTTTACAGAAATATTGGAAATGAGACCACTTGACCTCGAAACGTGACTCTTTTTCAGGAACAGCTTCTCTTTGAATGCGTCTGGCGGCATCAGTGAAGCCCACACGCACACGCCACATGTGGCCTGCCTCGCCTTTAAAAACATATTGATTTCTCCCTTTCACAGGGAGCTTAATGTGATTGATCGTCCAGGCTCTTTCAAGATCAGCGCCAGTATAAGGATCTCTTCTTATAACACACATGCTGCCGCTTTCCCTTCAGCTAACGATTGTCCTTGGCCTGTTTCTCTGGGCGTCCATTCCCCCCCCTCCTCCTCTCTGGTCCCCAGTAATGTGGACGAGTGTGGAACTTTTAATTTCCTCCTTAACAAAAGGCGTGCTAGATGCAGCACACACATCCTTTGACCTTTATCAATCCTCACCACAACCCATGCCGTCTCCCCACCTGTCAGTGGAGCGATAGCTCTTTGTATTTGCAATGCATTCCCTCTGTTTAGATTTTTAAAAAAAAAGTTCCCATCTTGCAGGCATGTTTGTTTAAAATAAATTGTTACTTTTTTCCATGTTAAAATCACACATAAAAGTAAACAAACAAATAAACACATCACACGTGAATCTTTTAATAAAACATGTTTTGAAAAAAATGAATTAGCAACAGAACTGATTTTGTGCAGAGTACAGACACCCTTGCTGCTTCTATGGCAATTAAGATGGCAAGTAACAGGCAGGTGCTGTTCATAAAAAGATGGATTCATTAGTGGATCATCAGCAGTGTAGCACCCCCTCTATAAAAGCAGATGTTCTGGCAGTTCCTTGGTCTGTAGCATTCAAGTATGTGTCAACACAGTGCCACAAACGTCCCAGGAGTGGATGTCCCAGCAAATTCACCACAAGGTCAGATCATGCAGCGCTCAACGAAAAACTGTAAAACTCCGCCCAAAAGCGGCATAATAAATGTTAAAGTTCATGACAGCATAATTAAAAAATACTGAGCAAGAGACCGCTTTACCACAGCCCTCATATCTTGTTGTTAAGCTTTAGAAGTCATTTGCATGTATGAGCATGTATTTCAGAGCCTCTCTCTGGCCACTCGGTTGCTTCTCAAATGCAACATTCAACATAGGTCTTACCATCATATTAGTACACTAGGAATAAACATTTTTAATACAGAAAGTCATTTTTTAAAATGTAATGAAAACCAAAATAACTGTTCAATGTGCTTAATTTTCTGCTTGGAGCAAAGTTCTTCTGCTTCTGTTTGAAAAGCTTGCAAAAAGCATTTCCTGTTTTTTAAAAATAATTTTTAAGAAACACCCTCTTGAATCCCCCCCAAAATTTCCTCCTACCTCTCCGCTGATGCAGCTCAAATGTGAACGTGAAATGCCAAGGCCAAAGCTCAGGTTCAAGCTTCTGATGAGAGTGAAGGTGAGCTTTCTATGATTTTTTTTTGTTTTGGTCCCTGAAGAGAATATTGAGAGCTTTTCCTGCATGATGAAAGTTCAAATCCTTGAGAACATTTTTGACATGTGCACAGCCGCGATAGACCAAAAAAGTCAAACTAAATAGGCACGAATGTCCGCAGTGACGTAGAACACTTAAAATCCCCTTTCCTAATTTTAGAGTTAAAGATACTAGACCAAGCTGCTCAAGCAAAAATCGCGAGAAACCCAATCCCATCCTGCCATAAATGATTTAAAGCTGGATTGTGTGAGAGAGAAATTGGCTCTTGATCTGAGTAAAAACTCAGGTCTCTAGAAAAATCTGAGCGGTTTTACAGCGACTCATGAGGTGAGAAGGAATGAGGGGAAAAGCTCTTCTTAAAATATTATATCTAAAAAAATGCCAGTTCAAAGCAACCTTCTCTCATGCAGCGCAAACAAGCTATCACCACAACACCGTCATTACGCTAACATTAAATGTAAGAGTGGAAAATGAGTCGTTATCTGATAATGTGCAAGGTTCCCTCTGTTCCCCAACACCAATCCGTGTGTCTCCACAGTGTGGTGGTTTACAGTTGCCCAACAGCTGAACCATCCACATCTACCAGCTTTACTTCAGTTTTGCAAACAGCAAAGTGCGTTTCCTGTTTTTTAAAAATAATTTTCAAGAAACAGCCTCTTGAGTCCCCTAAATTGCCTCTAAGCTCTCTGCAGATTTTTAAACTTGTGAAACTCCAAGGTCAGCGCTGAGTTTTAGTTATCTGAGAAGCGCTGGGATGTCACACAGCGTGGCGTTAATTTAAAGGAAAATAGGATTTACGTATATGTCGAATTCTGTTGTGCCTTCACTGTGTGAATTACAGCCTAACCGCAGCGAGAATGGGTGGCAGTGGCTAGGTGCTCACCTTGCAACCGGAGGGTCGCTGGTTCAAGTCCCCATCTGAGCGCGTGAAGTCATTGTGTCCCTGGGCAACTCACATTGCCTATGTGTGAATGTGTTGCGTGGTGGTCGGAGAGGATTGGCAGCCGCGCTTCTGTCAGACTGCCCCGGCTGTGGCTACATCGGTAGCTTACCACCACCAAGTGTGCATGAAAGTGTCTTTGAGTACCTTGAAAAGTCCGAGGCATTGTTATTAAAATCCAGGATTTCTAAATTATAACTTTTAAAATACTCTGCAGTCATTGTGAACCTGTTATGCAAAGCTGAAAATGCTGAGGGACGGCTGCAGAACAATTGAATAAGTGTGAGGCTAAGTTTACTGTGTGCCCCCCACCGGCGCTCCCGTCTGCATTATGTACACCTCTTCCCCCTTTTTTGCTGTCTCAACAATTAAATGAGTCAAGGTGAGGTGACTGTACACTCTTCAAACAAAAAACAGGCAAGTGGATAAAAGCCCAAGCTGGTACAATAGTCCACTCTATGACCCACCGCACAAATGAGTTTTCTTATTATGAAACGTTTCACCTGTATGTCAGCAGTTGCCATGGAGATTTTGTGCAGATATGTGAGGCTCTGCTTAACGGCCTGACCTTAACCTTGCACTTTCCCCACTGTATGCTTCCATGATGTAACAATCGTGCTGAAATACTTCATAACGCGAATCAATATTTCAAAAGCCACTCTGTTCTTCCACCTCTTCTTCTCGTCTTCGCGCGTATCAGTCGTTGCGTTAATATCAAAGCAGCCCTCGAAATGAAAAGAGCGTCTGGGCTCCAGGTTTCATTCTGATGTGTGTGTGTGTGTGTGTGTGTGTGTGTGGGGTTTACATATATATACTGCATTTCTTCAACTACAGTAAGTTTTCCATAGCCTTGAGCCACCATTTACAATCCCTTCCCCCATCTGCATTTGTCTCGCTGCTCCTTTCTGGTCCTCTGTCCTGCTCTCTCTCTCTCTCTCTCCTGCAAGCTGTGTCTCTTTTCCTGTGCTGGGGGGCCAGCGGAGGGGAAGTACACGGAGAAAGAAAAGCACTCTCTGAGTTCAAGTGCACGGGCTTAAAGACACAGCTGGCTACAGACACAGGTTCCAGGATGAGGAGCAAACAGGCGTGGACAGGTGCAACAATAACCCTGGCGATAAGGCAGTCGTGTCCTCGAGGACGGTATTCGGCTCATTCCATAAAAATTACATTTTAAAACATGTGAACAGGAAAACGGGGGGGGGGGGGATGTCTCCTCCCCTTTTCCTCATTCCACATACACTCCTCCTATTCAGTCCCACCTCCTTCCTCTCAATCTCTGTCCCTCCCTCTCACTCTCCTTCGTTCCTGCATGCATGCATGCGCACGCGCACACACACACACACGCACGCACACACACACGACGACTGATGCCTTCTCCCTCCTCTACTTGCCTTTTTTTTCTCAGCTCTCTGTGCACCCCCCGAGACTTTTGGCTGTTTGTCCGCTGGTGCGGCGCACGCTGCAGCTCTGCACAGCTCCAGCTGTCCCAGCTGCAAACTGAGCAGCAGCCGCAGCAGGAGGAGATCAGCCTGCCTCTCACTTTACCGCCTGTGACTTTCCCGTCCTGCACTTTTTCCTCCCGGTGTTAATTTCCTTTGTCTGCAAGGCGTGCTTTCCCTTCAAAGTATGGGGGAAAGCACGGCGGGATAAAGAAAATGTTTTTTTTTGAAAACGGTGCGTGTTGAAGAGGAGGCGAGGCAACGGTGGATCAAATGTGATGAGGCTGGAGAGATATAGAGATGCAAGGCTGCAAGTCAAGAGGCAAAGCACTAAGTGGAGAGTGAGGATGAGGAAGGACTCAAGTTGAAAAAGGTAAAAACAAAAAAAAGGCTTTGGTGTTGTAGTATTTTGTTATTTTACGTCTTTACATATTTGATTTCGTAAGCAACCGCTCTCAGATCTGCTTTGGTTTGTGCACAGAAAGTCATTTTCCTTCCTCCCACTCCCAGTCAAACATTTTGCTTCTTCAGTGATCCAACTATGAATTTTCATCGCCTCTGTCTGCTTGACAGCATTTGCATGTTTGCTGTAAAATCACGTTGAGTTACAGCTCAGGACTGGTATTGGGGCCCAGCTGGGAGGATATCAGGGAAGGAAGAGCGGGGTTGGGGCGCTCACTTTTGTGCCGTTATTGTGCCTTTGCCAAATTTGAACAGATTGTGTGTTAATAATGAGGATTCTGCCACTTAGTGAACGCGTCTTCGGCTGGGTAGTTGGATCTTGGTTTTGGCTGATATGAAACTTAAAAAGATGACACAAAGTATTTGGAATATTTGGTCATCATCCTCCCTACTTTGGAGCCGACACGTCCCACCCTCTACTTCCCCTCTCTGTTTGTTTGTAGTATCAGTATGCATCCCTCTCATCTCATCCTCACCCCGCTGTTTGTTCACGGCCTTGCCTCCATTTTTTTTTAGATTTGACAAGTCACTGTCGTGCTCCACATGTTGGAACTCTCTGATTTATCCTCATCCTCATTTATGCTCTTTAACAATCCAGACTCTCATTCCAGAACTCACAGACAGTGAGTCTGTGTGCAAGGGCGTGCCATTTGACAAAGGCTAGTAATAAGGCTTCCCCGAATGGGGGATTAGAGTTTGAATGGGCGAGATGCTAGTCCGGAACATTGATCCGAATATGTCTGATTTGAAGCAAAACTTGACGTTTGAAGCAAAGTGGCAGGTGGCCGACCTTGATGGCTGGTGGCTGATTTGCACAAAGGCATGGCAGGGAGCAGTGAAATCACCTTAAATTGGAGCAAAGCTTTATTCATTTTGCTTCTGCATTCACAGTGGGGAGGTGGATGTAGAGTAATAGATGTGAGAAAGCCCGAATAAACCCAAGAGAACCAAAAAATAGAAAACTCAGCGTTAGACACTCGATTTTAATGCTTTGGACTACATGTTCATGTTCGCTACATTGATGGCCAATGGAAAGTAGAATTTTTTTTTAAATTGGCTTTTAAAAAAAGGCACAAAATACCCTCCTTTGCAGTCACTCTGACTCGGTAGTGAGAGTTACATTTCGTGCAAAAGAAACACACAACAGAATGATGAATAGTTTATTTTCACACTAATTAATGTGCCAGTTATTTCCCCAATAATGGATTAGAATATCAAAGGCTAGCAAAAGCATTGCATAAGCGATCATCCTTAATGTGGGACTGTTGTTAAACCATCGAAAACTCAAAAAAAAAAAAAGTACGCAATTTGCTATAACCAGAGATGAAGCAAATGAAATATTCATATCTGAGAAGTCTTATCAGCTTTCAGTGTAGTTACTAATTTATTCTCTGTTAAGCGGCTACAATTTCATCTCCATTGTAACCAAATGTACAGCAAAATCATAGAAATCATTTGGATAATTATACAGCTCCTTGACCGTAATGCCGGAATTAGTGAGTGGCACTTGTGCGTCACCAAGTGTAGCTCGTACTGTGGTGCATACGTGGTGCACGCTGAATAATGATGTTTGTGACCCTGGTACACCTGACGGGTGTTTTCTTGTTCCTGTTTCTAATTAAACCCCTTGTTCTTTTCCCATGCTTCATGCTTTTGTGCTGACATATCTGTCCTCTTATTATTATTTGAAGTGATTATAGCTATTATAATTTATTTTTTTTTTTTTACTCTTGCTAATTTAGTGTTCATGCTAATGATAAACTCCACCCACATTTTCAGTTTGGTACAAATAAGTTACACATTTTTTTTGTGAGTCCTGTTACAACAAAAGAAAGAGTGAGGCGACTGTAACAAATCAGGCTAACTAAGCCTTATCATTTTTCATCACTTGCGGCACTTGAGCAGTTTAGACAAAGACTACACCTCCATGGAGCTGCCTTCCCGTACTGAATCCATTGTCAGAAATAATGGATTGACATGGCTTTTTGAAGTGACAAAGAAACCTATCAGTTATTTAAAACCTCTCAACTTGAGGCCGCCCCTTGCTGACCCAAGCACATCCAAACATTAGAGTGAAGAGGAAGCCATTCATGTGTTTCACTTTATAGAACATAACTCGGCCTTCGCTATCAATTATGTAGTTCTGGTGTGAAAGAGATGGGAAAAGAGGCACACAACAGGCAGCCGGGTCCGGCGTGAGAAAGCGCTGCGCCACGTGACTGCTGTAGAGGTTCTAATGCTCTCTCACGGTCTGAGCGAGAGATATTCCCCCTGGACTCAGTGTTCCAGTTGCATCAGTGTTTGTCTGCCTTCTCTGGGACACAGGGCTGAAATGGGGCTGGAGCTGAGAGAGCTCCATCTGGACATCCATAGGGCCTTCCTCCTTTATGGGCACAGAGCCGAAAATCTTTCTCTCTGTTGCATAGGATGCTAAGTTTTGCACTAGTTTAAATCTTTAAATGACCTCGTATTTTCATTCTTTTATGACTCCTAGAGGTGCACGGCTTAAAATTATTTTCAGCTGCCTAGCAATGTTGCTGATATATGCTTTTGACTCTGCTGAAATGGAGACATATCCATGTTTACATGTTGGATATTTGGTTTACAGTTGCTGTTCCTAACCTTTTTTTTAACGTTGAACTATGATAAATTGGCCAATTGTTCATACCACACACGTTTACCTACACAGTAACACCTAAATAATATTCCTAAATCAATATTATTTTAGGAATTAATCTACATAACTACAATGTAAAAGGCCATTTTACATTAAGAAGTAGTTTCATCTACAATACCGTTAAGATATTTGTTGCTAATACTTTCATGCATGTAAAATCTTCAGTGCAGTAGGCCGGAATAGGGTAGTGGATTTTCTACTTTGAAATACTTAATTGCCACTGATAAATATCTTCTTTTTGCTGTTATTTTTTTAAAAGCTAACTCTGATATTATGCTTGGAAACGACAACAGATTAAAGTAAAGATTATCTGAAGTAGAAGTACGGTAATAAATTGACCATGGAGCCAGCACATATAGTACCTTCTTGTACTTTTAGCAGAACCATGTCACTGGGGTGGTACCCGCGAAGGTTCCTGCAATCACTGAATGTTTTGACTTTTGTGTACAACCGGGGTTCGTGCCTCACAGAGACCAAACTTGTGCCTTAATGGAATCGACCTTTAAAAATGTGCAAGGCACAGGGGTCCTTTATTCAATTTTGTATCATTGCTATGGAAAATGGAAAGGTGCAGGAATAACAAAAGCTGTGTGGACCTTTGAATCCAGAATCTTGTGAGGCCACAGTGCTGACCACTGCATCGCCATGCTCCCAACATGCAGGAGACACTAAAACTTAAGATTAAAATGAACGTTAATGTTTTGCCAAACAGAGTTTCTTCTGATAGCGCACCTTAAAATCCAGAAGAGGTCTTGCACTGTGGATCTTTTTACTGCGGAAACTCTGGAACTGACTTTAAGCAGAGAAATTTACTTGTACGACTTTTGCAGAAGGATCAGATGTGACAGTTTAGAAGCAGCGTCATGATTTCAACTGTGAAATGTTGTGCTCAGCACATAGTTACAATCCTTTGAAAACACACGTTTGATTAATGCTCACGTTCTCAGCTTTCAGAATCAGCATCGACCTCAGACTTGAGTGGTCATTGCTCAGATGTGTTAGTCTAATTTAATATATTGTATGTAACATATGGCTGTCTGGCCACTCAATGAGAGGAAGCGCTCCAGTCAGAGAAAACCGTGGTTAACACTTCTCTGCCTCTTTAGCCGTTCTTTATCGTCTGCTGTGGTGAAAGAAATCTTCTGGTAAAAAATCCCGTCACCTGATCATTGTGCCCGTGTCGCGCTTGCGTGAAGTGTGTCTTGACTGTTTTGGTCCTCCTGCCATTACTGTGTCAGAAGCTTTTCTAAACCTGCTCGATGTGAATGAGTAGTTTCCTCCAGGTGGCTGCCTCGTGTGTTCAAAAGCAAGCAGAGGTGGGAAGGTGGGGGTTAATATTTGCAGGCTGTAGGAATGTGTTTGCAGTCAGCAGTGAGAATTCCTCAGTTCTGCATTAGTAGGTCACAGTATTGCTTCTTACCTCCCCTAACTAAGT
>VUQK01006340.1:17136-29066 GCA_015106715.1 Bujurquina vittata | reverse complement strand
CTTTCTCCAATATTGGGGGGGACATGTCCCCCCCCGTTCCTACGCCTATACATGAGAAGCACAGACTGTGCGCACAGTGGACAGTTTTCCATTGTGTGTTTAACACAGTTTCACTTTAATGCAAGTAAGGTATTTTTTTTCATTATGACGTCCACACTGTAAAGATTAACCTAACGATCAGCAAACAAACAAGAGCAGGGCACATTACCAATTGTTCCACATATGTGGCACTGCTCCTGTTGAGTACACCGCTGCAACACGTAGCATAAATTTCTCCTCGAGACAATGACTCGTGTGTGTGAATCGCTGTGGTTTCACATTTAGAAGAGGGATATTCCACTGTTTCACTTCCCATAAGAGCAACATAGCATCCAAAATCATGATCAGATTCCCACTCAGGGTTAATTTGTGGACAGATCCTGCTAGAAGAAATAAAAAACCTCCCTTTGTTTTTGATTCTTTTGATTTACAAATTATGCACTGATTTCTAATATGAGCACCTGATTACTTCAGCCAGGTTGATTTCACCTGAGATGGTGGCTTTGTTTTCAAGTGCAATCAACTACAGTTTTTTCTATTAAAAAAATATTGCAAATTCAGTGTGAGAAAAAAAAATATGGAAACAGCAAAACAGGTCAAAATTTGGTTTGAATTGGACAAAAGAAATTTTCATCCTGCACCTCACTGAGGTTAAGAAGAATGTGGTTATGAAGGAATGGCCTAATGTTTAAATTTATAATCTGTACTTTATATTTATTTATTTATATGCGTGGGTGTTTGTGTGCATATTAAAAAAAACTTATGTGTGTGTTTGTAGCCAGTATAGTCATTATTGATTAGATCACCCTACTAAAATGAGCTCTGCCATTGAAATAAAGAGGACAACAAAAGCGCCTGGGAGAGAGTGACAGATAAAAGGAGCTCATTTAGAAAAGAGGAGGAAACAAAGCTCGATGACTAAAGGAAGCCTGCAGAGATTGCTTAGTCGATTGTTCTCACTCCTCCCAGCCCACTCCATCCTTCAGCTCATTTGTTTACCATTTTTATTCATGCACATTCATCTTTTAATCCATCATTTCATTTGAATGTGTTCCTGATAATTCAACAGTGCTTTGGCTGAACATTACGTAATAATTATGTGCGATTTTTCAAATGGGATGAAAAATGACATGTTGACATGAGGAGCAGGTACCGTGTGTGTATTTAGGCATATTATAACATATAAACATTCTGTCAAAGGTTGAAGTCAGTGTTTATCAGGACTAATAACGGTCGTCTAGTTTAATGATCCCAGAGAATAACCGATACATGCTCAGAGGAGATCAGAATTGTGTGTGTGTGTGTGTGTGTGTGTGTGTGCGCGCGCGCGTGCGTGTATATATATATATATATATATACACATATATATATATATAAATAATTTTATACAACCAGCGGGGAGCAAACATGTCCCACAGGCAGTGAGGTACAGCAAACCCTAGACCCAGCACCAGCCTTTCACGCACACACGCAGTGCTTAAGCTTCTGCCAAAAGTGTGACCATTTTAATAAATGGGTTCAGGGCATTGAAGAGAAGCATTGGTGTGAGACAACAGGGTTTAGTGTTTTGACAATTGAGGAAAAACTGTAAGCTCAATAAAAGGTTTATTTAGGTATTTTTATTATTATTATTATGGCCTTTTTATGGCTTTAATGGACAGATTGCAGTGTAGAGAGACAGGAATGCCGGACAAGGGAGACGGGGAAGACACGTGGCAAAAGGTGACCAGGCAGAACTCGAACCAGCACCACCAGCACAGCAATGTGGCATATATATGGTAACCTGCTCCAATGCTGAGCCACCCTGGCACCCTCATTAAGGTGTTAATTAATATTACTATTAGCTTTGATAATAACATCAGCCAGACAACATGCCAACACAAAGGAGTAAAAACAATCAGGCACTCATGCCATTTGAGGAATTTGGGACCCAATAGATTGTTATTTTTGATGGCAATGTGACAACAAGTAAACATTTGGTGTGCTTCTCTCAGCACTTTAGAGTTAGCAGATGTGACTGTTAAGTACAGAAGTAAAGAAAAAGAGCAGATTGTGCGGCAGCAGCTCATTCCGTCTTCGCCCCAAAGCAGTTAACCTAGAGAACCCGAGTGCTCAAGGTAAGCAGACACCTGAACTTTGTTCTGTCAGATGAGCAATCCTGTTAAAAGGAAGTTTATCTCTCTCCACTCTTGCCAGGTGGTACACAAAGGGGTAATTGTTTGGTTTCTCCACATGATCTAGTAAAGTGTTTAACTTAATATGTACTGTAGTTGTAGTATCCCACCAGGCCTTTATGTTACACGGGCTTGTGCAGCAGGTCATTAATGGCGATCCACCTTCTTCTATGAACTTCAAGTCACTATTTCATGGGGTCTTTAAGCACATGCGCCACGCAACAAAAGTAAGTTAACTGAATTCAATAAAGGAAGGCCCACACAAGAGATTGATTAGCAGCAGCAGCAGCAATGGAGAACTCCAGAATTTTAGTTTCTAGTATCCTTTATTTGATCATGTCATCTAAACGATTACTGCTTTCAAAAGCCACACCTATTCCTTTTCTTAACCCTGACTTTGTATTAAAATATTATAAGTCAGAAAGCAAGTGTTCATTTTTCACAGGCAAAGAATGTGGCAACAATTACAAAAAAGAAAAATACTGAAACTGTTTGTTTTGTACAAGTGCAGCATAATCCCAACCATTGGTGAATTTTAAGTGTATGATATAAAAGTATAGCACCTTGGCTGAAAAACATTAAAGGTTGACATTCTTTTTTTTTTCCCCCTCCCACTGGCATGGTGGAAAATTGGACTAAAGAATAAGTCTTTCTGCAAGCAAAGCAGCACCAAAACCTTTGGAGAACACTTCAAAAACTCTGAGGCAGAAACAGCACAAACACGTGGATGTCAAATTGCGAATAGACTTTTGTCACCATTACAGTCCTCATCCAACTCAGTGTATTTTGAATTAGTTCAGACCTCTTAGACATGACTGCAAGGACTCCATAACAACAAATGCACAGCACAGAATTACACCCTTTAGAGATGGGATTTACTGTTGGTCTTCAATTTCCCTTCACCTTGACCTTGCAGGTACTTTTAGAGTGTAGCCAAGAGACACAAAAGGTGAGGAAGAGATACATAAAGACATAAAATAACAGGCGAGGAAAAAGAGACAAACACAAAGTAAAAACGAAGGCAGATAGGTGTTGTAAGAGTTAGCAAAAGGTGGGGAGGATGGTTAAGTGCTCTCATGGGAGCAGACTGTGGTTAAGGATTATTAAATAGGATCAATAACTAACAAGGTCTCTGCGTGCACAGAAGCACACAACCTCCCTCTCTTTTTCCTTATCATCAGTTCCTCAGTTGCCTGTCTTCCCTTTCCTCCCAACCCTGCACATGTTCTCGGCACGTCGCAGTCTTTTCAGGGCCAGTCTTCTTCTTTTATAAAATGTTTATTAAATCCTTTTCCCTCCGACATTGTCATCTCGTTTTTGCAACAGCTCTTCATTTTCCATTTCCAATTTTCAGGTTCTTTATTCAGTCATTCTTTGCACCAACTTCCAATTTCCAGCGACTTGTTTTTATTACTCCATCATTTGCAACTGATGCTTATAACAAAGCATGACTGATGTGGGATTCATGGTGAGAAAAAAAACAAAAAAAACACTTTTTCTTGGGATTGTAAAAGACTCCAGTGAACCATTAACATTTTGAAGTGATGTGCATTAAATAAACGCACTGAACAGTTTGTGATGTGGTTACATCCAGACAGGGAATTAAACTGCTGCAAAAGCAGATACTACAAAGCGGGCCTGTTTGTCAGTTGTTCGGTTGAAAAACTTTATTGGCCCCCACAAATGAAGGCAAATGAGCCTTCAGAGGCTTTGAGTTTTGGATCGATAAGGAAAAGTATTGCAATATTTTGAGGGGCAATATTGCATAAATGCGCACCAAATAATGATATTTTATTAGATAATTAAAATACTCTGGGAAAACTATGAATAAAAGGGCTCATGTCATGCACCACATTAAATCGACTCACCCTGGACTGGACAAGCTCAGCTTGACAAAGTTACCATCTAATTAAGAGCAAGCTAATGACTCAGTCACAGAAGTGAAAACAGGACAGCAACCCCCTTGTATCTACAAAAATAAATATATAAAGTGAATAAATGGTTGCCCATTGCTTGAGGCTGTTGCACATTCGCGACCACTTTTGATTGCAAGGCGCTTGTACAGGTTGCCTTATAGAAGGTAACTTTTCTGCAAACAGCTTTAGTCTGACTTGGATTGACTGAAATCACTTTCAGAGAGATTGACATATTGCTGACTAATTTATAAATGCAGACAGACTGCCAACATGTTGCCATCAGTCTGAATAAGTCTTTGTCAGTGAGCACAACTCAACTCAACTAAACCGGCTGTAGCTGGTTGTATTCTTGTTCTATTCCTAGAACATCAAGGTTGTTGCGTTAAGAGCGGTAGGGGTTGAAAGTGCTGTTATTGTAAAGTCAGTGAACAAGTATGCAAAGTTTGATGGGTCTAGCTTGATTCTATGGTGTGAATTTGATCATCCTATGTGAGATCGTTCTGGAGTTCTCGCATTCACAACATTTTCAGAAAACTTGAACTTTGACCTTTAGCTTGAGGTTAAGATCTCCAAGATTCAAACATTTTGAACATCTTGGGTCAAAATGTTCTTGAGTTATGACCAAAGCTAAAGTTTCTGTGAAAGAGACGCTGATGCCAAGACAATTCTAAAAGCTTACACAGGGTTATGTTATCAATGATAACTTAGTTATTACCGCATAATGAAACAAGTAATTCTATTACAAATTAACTCCACTTGGGGTGGGTGTAGAAAAAAAACATTTTGTACCAGGCTGTAAACCAATTTATTTCTGCTTTAAAGTTGGGCATTTCAAATGGAAGTCTGTGGTGAGACTCACTTTGGGACCCCACCTCAAGTGGCCATTTGAGGAACTGCAGCTTTTGCTGCATCCATCCAAACTTTACAAAGCCAATGCCATAACTCATCCACTGATGTTCTCATCATCACAAATGAACTTAAATATGTATCTGAGTAGCCATTTTCATTTACTTAAAGCAAGAATAGTTTTGCAGTAAGACTTGCACCAAGTTACAGAAGTGAAACAAGGACTTTTCTACAGATTTTTTTGTAATCTGATCCAAATGCTTATTTAGAATTCAAGTTTAGTGCATCCCACAAACAGCAGTGAGGTATCCATCAATTATAATAAACTGCCTCATATCCATCATGGACAACACATGTGCCTGCCAAAGCATTTTAAATAAAAAGCCCAGTATACACACCTCTCAGTGACCTAAATCCTCTCTTTCTCTCCTCTGTCTGAAGCTCTTTACCCCTGTGTCTCTCCTTCCAATTGCTGCGTTTTTTTTATCCAGAGAGGACATGCTGTTGAGGACTTGGCCTGTGCTGCCGCCATTGTTACCCCAAGCTCCCACCTCCTCAAAAACTGGGACAGCAGTGAGAAAAAGAAGAGAAAGTGGGCGAAAGTGACTGGAATCTCTGCAGCAGAGAGATAGGAGGTGACTAACAAAAGGAGGGAGTACAGCTGTGTGGACGGGTGAATGAATGATAGACAGGGAGAGGAGAGAGAAACTGGAAATGGAAGCCAAGAACACTGTTGTGGGGTGATAGTGCCAGGAGAAAGGGATGGGGAGGAGGTGAGCCTGGACAAGAGAAGAAGGAATGCTGGACTTGTTGCCTTCCAGTGACTACAAACTGGACAGAGAAGAAGAGAAAGCAGGAAGGTGAAGGGAACAAGCACGAGAACCACCACAGAAATTGTTACCGGATTAAAAAAAATGTAAAAATTGTAAAAGATCGCTCTGATATTTTGGAAAACATGATTAAAAAAATAAAATGTTGAATTATTTTTGTAAGATTTAATCAAATTGAGCGAAAAACAAATTTAAGCAACTAGCAATACACCTCTACTTAAAATCTAAACTCTACAATCTATTTGGCCCCTCTCAGTTCCTCAGTTAAATAGTGTCGGCCTTCTTCATAATTTCACTGTGGGACATCTAAGCTGAAACTCTGAAATCCTGCACGTGTTTGCTTTGAGCTCAAATTTTGAAATTGCATATGCAGCACTCTGGTTGCTTGGTTAGCTGTGTAATTCAGCAATCAGTCACAGTTACTTCTGCAAACTCTACCTTAATAGCTTGTGGTCCACCATCAGGCCACAGTCATTTAGTGGGAATAAAATCCTTTTATTCCCCCCCAGATAGAGATAAGGGTCATCCATTCTTGAAAAAGAAATCTGAGTTCTGGGAGAAGATCTATACAGAAGGGGCTGAAGCAACAGAGGAGATGACACTGAATAATTAAAAAGTAAACAAAAGCATAAAAGGTAGCCCAAGTAAGGGGAGGGATGGTTAAATACAGGATAGGAAAACAGTGGAATGGAAATTGGCAACGCGTGGGTGAAGACAAGAGAAAGCAGAAATACAGTGCAGTTTTTGAAAGAACGGGGGGAGGGGGGGGGGGGGGAAAATTATGTAAAGAAAGATGGAATAATGATGGGGAGGAAGGGAGGGGGGGGGGGGGGGGGGGGGGTAAAATTATGTAAAGAAAGATGTGTTTTCTAGAAAAGTGAAGGGAATTAGACACAGAGAGTGTGTGTGTGTGTGTGTGTGTGTGTGTGTGTGAGAGTGAGAGTGAGAGAGAGAGAGAGAGAGAGAGAGGAGATGACAGAAGAGAGAGATGAGAGGTAGAGGCAGGGGGTGTATGGATTGCACACGCATTTACAAAGCTGCATGTCAGAGATAGCACCACAAAAGGAGGCCCAGCAAATTCAAATTAATATAATTATCAAGTCAGTTATTAATACAAAAGCTTCTATAGCACAGAGCGGATTACCCACAGGTCAGTGATGCACAGTGCTGAGGGAAACGTGTGTGCACTCACACAACACAAATAAGTCAATCAAGCAAAAACAGAAAGCCCCACTAAATCACTTTAACTAGTTAATACGCAGCACAATAATAATACTAAAGTTGGAACAACACAATAAGTTGTCATGCATTTTCTTATCCACACACACATTACCAAAAGAGCTTGATAAAGTAGCGACAGGGCAATCTGTCATGACTGGCTGGCTGGCCGCATGAGGTTAATAGATTCCCCTTTATCTCCTATCCCCTCAGACTTCATCATCATCATCAACAGCCCCTTTTACCATAGTGGCATATCATCGGTGATAATCTCAAAACAGACAAAAAACCATTAACGCTGACCTGGAAACCAGTTGGATGGCTTTTACATCCAAATAGGCTTCATTTTCTGTGCAGTGCTAAAGGTTGCAAAACACAAAATATGATCTTCAAAAAAAGTCTATATGCAAAATTACTCAATCAGTGAAAGGGTTGCCTCTTTTCTACATTTTGAAATATTCTATAATCATGTGGCATCACTAAACTTCAATAACGGAATCAGTCGAACTTCAAATGTCCATTTTGATGTGTACTTAAAATAAAAATCAAACTCTGTTACTTTCCCTGCCTCAAAGTGACTGATCACACTGCTAGGAAATTACAGGGGGAAAAAAAATCTGTGAGACCTCCACCTACAGCTCATTACAGAAAAGTTCTGCTTGCTCAAGCGTACCAAACATTAGTTCATGTTAAAATCGAGCCCGAACTGTCTGAAACTCTCAGCACCACAGTGAACAATCTTCACCCTCGTTATGATGAGCACACACTGACAATCACTCACACCTGAGATATGGGAGTTGCTGTGAGACCGGCACACACACAGACTCAGGTAAGCAGTTATCAAGAGCTATTTTCAACAGTCCTTCTCCCACCTCCCCAACATTTACTTTTAAATGCTCACAATCTTAACCGCTTTGCCTTTAAAAGCTATGATGGAGCACTACAATTTGCAAAGGGTAGCAATTTAGAAGGAGAGCCTTGTGTAAAGGTTGGTTTGTCAGTCTAAATCGTTCAAAGAAGAGTTGCTGTTTGTGGAGAGAGCATGACTGCCACACTTTGGACAACTCGGGAAAACACAGGCATAAGGTGTTCCTTTTTTGCTTTTATTATCAAACACTTGAATTAGATACTAAATTAAAATGCTCAACAGAGAAAAGCATTACTGCCAATTTCATCTGCTACCAAACATCATCCTTTGACTGCACCGTCTTCCTGGTGGCGTGGAGTAATCAGCTTCCAACCCACCTTTATTGAAGTTAATATCCTCAAATGAGTGATGTGGACAATTTTAGACCAAGCTACAAAAAATTCTGTAAAAAATATTTGTAACTTTCCTTATATATGGGGTATATTTATTTTACTCTTAAAAATAAAATCATAATTAAGATTTTTGGGAATTTGTACATTTTTGCTGTTTGCACGTTCTGACTTCTGTTCACATAACATTTTATATATTCACTCGTCAGGTACACCTAGCCTACTAATCTAATCAGCTAATCACACAGCAGCAACGCATTAAGGCATGGAGACATGATCAAGGTGAACGGCTAATGTTCAAACCAGGCACCAGAATAAGGAAGGAAGGTGATTTAAGTTACTTTGAACATTGCATGGTTGTTGGTGCCAGACAGGCTGTATTTCAGAAATGGCTGATCTACTGGGACATTCCCACACAACCATTTCTAGGGCCTAGGGAGAAAAAGAGAAAATATCCAGTGAGTGGCAATTCTCAAGGTGAAAACGCCTTGTTGATGCTAGAGGTCAGCAACTGACAGGAAGGCAACAGGAACTCAAATAACCATTTTTTACAACCAAGATATTGACAACAGCATCTCTGAATGCACATAACATCAAACGTTGAAGCAGATAGGCTATAGCAGCAGAAGACCTCACTGCGTGCCACTCATGCCAGCTAAGAGAAGGAAACTGAGGCTATGGTTCTGACTCTACAAAATTGGACAACAGAAAATTAGAAAAAACATTTTTGCCTGGTCTGATGAGCCTCACTTTGTGCTCCAACATTCAGATCCATCCTGCCTTTTATCAACAGCTGAGACTAGTGGTGGTGATCTAATGTAAGGGATATTTTCTTGGCACACCTCGTGCTCCTTGGTACCAACAGAGCATCATTCAAACACCACAGCACACCTGAGTATTGCTGCCAACCACATCCATCCCTTTATGACCGCCACAGTCACTGAATCTCAATCCAATAGAGCACCTTTGGGATGTGGTGCAATGGGAGATTTACGTCATGGATGTGCAGTCAACAAATGTCCAACTACCGTGCGATGTCACCTTGTCAATATGGACCAAAATCTCTGAGAAATATTTCCAGAATCTTGTTTAATTTATGTCACAAAGAATTGAAAAAATTCTGAAGGCTAAAGGGGGTCCACCCTAGTACTCACAAGTTGTACCTAATAAAGAGTCCGGTGAGTGTATTTGTCAAAGTTTGCCAAATGGTACTGTTTTATAATGAATGTTTCATCACCAATTAGCAAATCTGCTCTAAATCTAAAGGTGGCAAACACTATTTAGTCAAAGCCACAGCCGTACCAGAAGGTGTCCTTTAGCAGTAGCCGTGATATACATGTTGGTGGGGAGTCATCATTTTAACCCCAAACCACAATCTCTTTTAATAAACCTCACCATGCAGGTTTGTTGCCTAAATTACCCCTGGTCACACAACTACTACAAACACCAGACACAACATTAAAAGCATCGTCCAAATAAGGTCCATACATGCAAAACCGTATTTTATTGACCATTTACAAAGTTTAATGAAAACTTGCATTTTTATAATAACCATCCAAATAATGTTCATAAATATTTATTTAAGATCATTATCTTAACTTCATTATATGTTTGTGAACCTATTAACTCACATTTTTTTTGACTTGACATGAGTAAATGGTCGTGAGATGAATGGATGTTTTTTGCCTCAAGATTTTTTGGTACCTTCATAACGATTAGCTCAGTTTTGTGTGTGTGTGTGTTTTGTGTTTTTAAAATCAGAAAATGAACAAATAGTGATTGTAGTGATATCAAACATTTCAGGGTGGTTTTCACCAAGTGCACACACTGAATATGTGTATGAGTCCTGCATTCATAATGGATGACACTTTTTTCCCCTCATTTCGAGAACCATTTGCACTTGAAAAATAGATGTTAATTGGAATTCTTGCAGTGTGATAAATATGGGTCTTCTAGCAATTTCCTTGCAAAAATTCAATAAAGTTTTATGATGCACTTCAGGTATTGTTGGTAATATTTTTCAAGGAGTGAGCCGGCTTAATGTAGCAGAAATAGCAGTGAAGGTTTAAAATAAATGTTTTTTTTTCCTGCAAGCGGGAGATGATGTACAAGGCAAGTCACTACTTACAAGCAGGTAATGCGTATAAGCTCCTGTTTGCTCCATGAGAAAATGAAAGCTGGATCTTAAAATGGACTGTTCAGTGTCCAATGTCACTACAAGCACACTTTTCAGCTACTGATGGTAGCTACTGGAGATCTCGCTCTCTCTCTCTCGCTCTCACACACACACACACACACATACTTTGCACAGACTATTGCATAAACTGAGAGAAGTGCAAACAGTGAATTGTTTGTGAATTGATTGTTACAGGGCAAAAAGAATACACAGTGAGATTCATTACAAAATAGAAAATTCTGCATATATTTCTTACAATAAGATGAGAAAAGCCAAAGTATGTAATTTGGTGTAAGGCTTAATTATCAACTTTTCTTCCATGTTTTCTACAATAAGACACATTTATCAAAACAGTCAAAAATCTCAAAGTCATCAACAAGGATGAACAGAAATACTCTCAGCAACAATTTTCCAGCGGCTCTTGGAAATGTTTACACATTAACCTCGACAAACCAAATGATCCTCACCAAACTCAATAAGGGAAGTGATTTACTAGACGTGAAACCAGTCAAACAATTTTACACCACATGCGCGTACATTTTGTGTCTTTCCTTCAGATCGCACAGTTCTGAAAAAGCTGATGTATCACTTTCAGCCTCGCCCATCTGTTCCTTTTACAGTCATTTAGTAAGAACCTTATACATTTCCTCTCTACAGTGAGCCAGTAAATCATATGATCATATTTCTAAAAAAACACCACAAGCAAGTGCGTTACTGACCACACTTGTAGCCCTGTACAAAGCTAGACTAGTTGTTACTAGCATTGATTAGGCATTAAACACATGTCACGGCCCTGTGTGATCAGCTTAAACACACTCAATTTGTTTTAAAGCTGATGCCATTTGTCTACACCGTAGCTACGTCATACCCGCAAACTCCTGTGAAACTCTATGCTGTAACCTACAGCAAAGCCTGACGAGCACCTCCCCAGAAATGTAACTACACGTCGCATCAACTCAGATCTTAACTATTGTGACTGGCCTGTTCAGTACTGTCGATTCCACCAAGCATTCCTGGCTACTTTTCCCTACAGTCTGAGCATTTTATTTGTTTCTATCAGCTGGCACTGCATATAAAACTCCAGGAGACAACAACAAGGTACTTAAAACATAATGTGCTACACACAAATCCCAGCAATGACAACCGCCACTTATGTAGGTTAGATCATTGGCTCTACAGAGTAAAGGGGCTGTAAAGACTGTAAAGAAGCAGTAGGAATAAGAACTGGCACCTCTAAGTATGAAGCCATGGTTCTCAGCTGAAAAAGGGTTGAGTTAACAATCTGGATCAGGGACAAGTTGCAGCCCCAAATGGAGGAGTTTAAGTATCTCTTGGGTCTTGTTCATGAGTGAGGAGAGAGTGGAGTGGGAGATTGGTACAGCAAGCACCAGTAAGTCAATCTGTTGTGATGGAGAGAGCAGTGAAAGAAAAGCTGACTATTTACTGGGGGGGGGGGGCCCACCCATGGGCCAGG
>VUQK01006331.1:36218-46804 GCA_015106715.1 Bujurquina vittata | reverse complement strand
CACACGCCTGTAAGCATTTCATTTGCTTTATCTTCTTTAATTAAAGCTGCAGTCAGTCAATGCAGCTGTGAGCAGGGACTGGCACTCACAGAATGCAGCCTTTAAGTTTCGTAAGAGTGCTGTGTCATACAATTTCACTGCAAGGAGCAGCACAACTACCAAAGCAAGCTTGCAAATAATCACAAACTGATCTTCAGTTACACTGTTGACAAAGTCAAAATGCTAAAATCTGACAGGAAATATGGAATGACTTTGGCAGCAAAGGGCATTAATAAGAAAATGTTTCATCCTACAAAGAAAGTCTTTTTCTTTCGGTTGCTCCCTTTAGGGGTTGCCACAATGGAACACCTGCCTCCCTGTCGCCTTACCCCTATAATCCTCATCGTCACCAACCCTCTGCAAACCCTCCTTTATGTCCACAAATCTTCTCTGTGGTCTTCCTCTTTCCCTCCTGCCTGGCAGCTCTATATTAAATACCCTTTTTCCAGTATATCCACTATCCCTCGTCTGCACATGGAACTCCATAATTAACCTTAGCGTGTGAAGAAGACTCCTCATTTACTTGAACAAACAAAGAGTTTATTGGATAACAACAATTCAAACCACTGCAGCGCAGTACCTTTAATACCTATGGCATGCTCTAATCTCTGTAACAAAATATCATGGTCAACAGTATTGAATGTTGCACTGTGGTCTAGCAGGACAAGCACACAGAGTCCACTGTCAGAGGCCATCAGAAGATCATTCGCTAATGCTGTTTCTGTACTGTGATGAATACTGAAAACCGACAGAAACTCCTCAAATAAACCATTCCTCTGGAGATGATCTGTTAACTGTTTTACAACTACTCTTTCAAGAATTTTTGAGAGGAAAGGAAGGTGGGAATTTGGCCTATAATTAGCTAAGACAGCTGGGTCAAGTTTCTCTAAACCACTCAACCTGATCTAAGCTGTCTGTCTGAGTCACTCCAATAAAAATCTTCAACCTTGCCACCTCCAGCTCCGCCTCCTGTCTTTTTCTCAGCGCTACAGTCTCCCAAACATACATCACAGCAGGTCTCACCACCATCTTGTAAACCTTGCCTTTCACTCTTGCTGCTATCCTTCTGTCATCTGCCTTCTGTCACCCTTGACACTCATCTCCACCCTCTCCACCCTGCCTACACTCTCCTCTTCACCTCCGTTGCCTTGTTGACCCCAGGTTTTTCAACGCATCCACCTTCACTACCTTTACTTCTTGCAGCTTTACTGCTTTACCTGCCTCGCTCTCAAAGAAAGTGGTTCCTATTTTCAGGAGTTTTCTTAAATTTGATTATTTTACTGCATTACATTGAGTATGTACGCTCTTATTGTGTCATTATGTTCTAGATGGTTGTACTGTTGAGAAGACAATGAAATTCACAAGTTGCTAAAAAGAGAATAGTTTCTGTAGAGGTGTGGTGTGTGTGTAGGCTCATTTCTAGCAGCTAATTTTCAAATCTGAGAAGCTAGAACTTCATTACAGACACACATATGCAAAAGCATTAAAATGTTTAAGAAATGGTACAGATAGTAATAACACTTGGTCATAAATGCTAATGCCTTAATTCTACGCCCTTCTAATTTTAAGTCTCCCACCAGAGGTTCTTACACTAAGGAGCTGAGTAGTAATGCTACTGTAAATAGTAAATAATAGATGGGACACTGTATGTTCTGCTAGAACAGCATTTAAAGCACAAGGCAGCAGCACATTTCTTATCCACTAGATGTCCCCCTTCCTCACTGAATCACACAAGGGTACGAGAGCAATCTGGTGAGATTTCACTTGAGCTAAATTAAAATATAATGCCATTAAGTCGAAGGTTACTTGCCTGGAGCGGGCTGGAAGGCCTCATCTAGAAATTTGTCTGTGGGGTCAGGAATATATCGCAGGACCGTGCTTCCATCTCTGCTCAAGAATCCGTTCTGCAACAAAGAGCAGAAGTTTTCAGGGCTGTGGCACTCCCTGTGAAAATACTGCAAAGAGGCCAGCACAAAGAGAGAAATCCTTTTCTTTGCAGGTATATTAAGGGTTTAATGTATTCTTACCAGTAAGCCAGTTCTGCTGTGGCATGTCCCGATGCTGCTGTTGAGGCTCTGAAAAATAGGTACGGTAAACTTTAGTTAATCATCTAATGATGATACCACAGCAAATGCAATACAGGAAATTGTGTTTTATGATGCCATAACACAATTGCGAACTCCTCTGTAAGCCATAAAGCAGCCACTGAGCGGAGAGGAGGGTTTAAAATGTTATTAAGCAGTCTGTTTTGCTTAGTTTCTGATTTAGGAAAATAATTTATTTTTATCTTTTAGTTTGGTTTACTTTGATCTCATTTCCTTTTTTTTCCTACTGTGTATTTCCTTTGGGCACAGTGATTTATTATAAAATCTCTCAGTGGACAGCAAGTTCCCTCTGAATTGTGACATTAATGTGTTTTTATGGTAAAAAGTTATAGCTGCCATTCTCAGTACAAGCTGATGGGGATGGAAATAAACATTCTGCATGCAGATTCATATTCATTCAAGCAATCTGACGAGCTTTGGTGTGTCTGTCAGACAGTCAAAGGGCTGCGAGTGGCATAAAATCATGAAAATCGGGCAAAGAGAGAGAACGGGGCGACAGCTGTGGCAATGCAATTACTTTCAACAAGAAAAGGAAATTAAATACACTGGAGCATTGACCATCTGTTTAAAAAAAAAAACGTTAGTGGCCCATGCCTCTACAGTAATATTACAAAAACAGACCTATTCTGAACCTTTATTATGTTAAAAAAAAAGGTGCCTGTAAAGGTAATCAAACTTGAAACCTCATATGAGCTAACCAGGCTGTCAGTGGCCGGCAACACTCCCAGGTAACCGAGCCAGACCTACGCATGGCCTTCACTGAACCTAAAGTAGAAGAGTTCTCCTTATTCCACCTTCATCAATCACAGGACAACTGGGAGGAAACGTGGGAGAGGGGCTGATTAAGGAGGGTTAGTGGGCGGGGGTCAGGACAGGACAGGTAAACAGAAGGAGGGCCGTTGGGCTCAAAGGGAACGATTTCCCACTTCAAGTCAGTATAATTAGTTAAATTCTACATAAACACCTCCAGTAGGCTGAGTTTAGCAGCTGCTGCTCTGTTTCTGCTGACTGAAGGCAAAACCATTTGTTTGCAACGCAGTAAAAGATGATTGTGTTTATTTCCATCCTGACTCACAGGGTAATGATTTATGCAGAAATCTCATTTCCCAAAACACAGTTAACACAGCACAATTAGATTTTCCAACAGTTGACTGCCTGTTGGTAAAGCCTGCACCACTGAAATGTGTGATATTTATTCCGCTTCCTCCAAAATGGCTGGTTTACTTTATTTACAGTTTGAACAAAGGTCAGTGAGAGTGGATCTGGTGTGGGTGGGTGACCGTGGTAAAGGTACCATTACATGGTTCATTAGGGGCTTATAGCTCACCGCATAAAACACAGTCACAATATTTCAGGTGTGGATCCCAGATTTGTGTAAAAGTAGTTTACAATTAGAAATTAATGTGGTGAAGCAGGTCAGCAGATTAGCATTTGGTTTTGGGCCTTCTGTTGATATAAGCACTGCAAAATATAGAGGGTGTATTAGTATTTTACGCCTCTTTATCTGTCTACATTTTACAGTTGCTGTCTCGTGGTGTAAAAAGGTAAACATGTGCAGGGATTGACATGTACAAACACACATGGAAATACAGGGTATAAGAAAAAACAGCCAGTACAAATTCTAATGAGCTTAAAATCAGCATTTGTTCTTCAACACAGCCTGAACTCTCTTAGGCAGCTTTCTTGTAATTTCTTTAAGTAGTCAGGAATAATTCTCCAGGCTTCTTGAAAAACATTCAAGGCTCTTCTCTGGATGTTGGCTGCCTTTTGTTCTGTTCTCTGTCAAGATGATCCCACACTGCTTTAATCATGCTGAGGTCCGGGCTCTGGGGAGGCCAGTCCATGACAGATACTGTTCCACTGTGTGGTTTTCTATTCAGGTATGCTTTTACTGCCTTGGCAGTGCATTTGTGTTCACTGTGATGATGACAAATGAAGCTGTTGCCAATTAAACATTTTCTAAATGGGACCTTACTTTTCTGTGTTCATAAATCTACCAATTTTGACAAGATCCCCAACACCACTGGATGAAAAGCATCCCAAAACCATGAGCGAGCCTCCACCATGTTATACAGATATACTGTAGATGCTCTCTCGTGACCTCCTAAGTACATACTGATGACAATTTGAAGCAAGATTTTCAAGTTTAGATTCATCACTCCATGAGACCTGTTGTCACTGATCTTCAGTCCAGTATTCTGGCAAGTATCAGCCTTTTCTTTCTATTTCCCTTCCTTAAAAATTGTAGCTGGATTAACTGAACGGCCAGATTTATCTCTCAGATCCTTTGTCAGGCCTTTGCTGGATTTTCTTTCCTGTTTCTTAAGGACGTGACTTTCAGATATTGTTTGTCAGCTGTAGACAAAGTGACTGAAGAAGAGCTTCAAAAAACCTGGAGAACTGTTGCTCAAGACCAAATTTTAAAAAATGACAAGAAAGCATGGCTGCTTGGATGCAAAATATAAAGAAATGAGGTGTGGCTCAAGACTTTTGCACAGCACTGCAGCTCCCAGTATTTAGAGCAGCAGTGACTGTTGATTACTAATTTAGGTCAGTCAGTTTGTGTGAGGTGTGATGTTCTCAAGAACAATAGGATGACTTTCTGGTGAACTGCGTCACCTTGTGGGAGTAATACATATTCAAGCAGTAGTCATAACTCACAGTATGACACTGACGCAAGTTGTGATGATTTGCCTCCAGTAATTATTTCACTTTTGATTTCACTTTCACTCGAGCTAGACTAGTTATGCACCAGCGCAGTCTCCAAGACTCAAACATTTTGTTTAATCTTTTACGCCTGACCGCAAAGCAGAAAAACGTTTGAGCTAATTACTTTTTTTATTTGTCAGGACTGTATGATTCATGATGCCACCTTGGAAAGACTGGCTTAACATTTGATTGTGTATTTACATAAAGGGGCTTACTGTTGAGTGGAGCAGTGGGGTGTGGGAGGTACTCGGGCTGCTGAAGAAGCCATGCTGTGGCAAGAGATATTCATCCGCATCCACAGCGTCCTCCATGTCCTCCCCGCTGATCAGGCTGCGGTAGAATTTAGTATCTGCAGGACTCGGTAGATGCATGCGGTCATCTCCCTGAAATAAAAGAGTTTACCCTTGTTTGTTGTATCTGCAAAATCACTGCATCTCATCAAATAGTCTGCATATTTAAGCAATCTATTTTAAAGAAGGAACCGGGGTAAAATTATACCTGGATGACAAGATAACGAGATGGATCCCGAGCCATCTTTGTAAACTCAGCTATTAGTTCTCGGAAACGAGGCCGGCTGTCCGCATCAATCATCCAACCTGCACACACGCATCAGCAGAGATCATCATCAAGATAGGTGGACTCAATGAGATGAAACTTTGATTTTGTGAGCATATTAGTAGAAATTATCTGCAAAAACAGTAGGTCAGCAGGAAGCATTCCTGGAATGGGGGATAATAAAGATGAAACTAAAATATCCAATCACACCACAGAACCCAACACTGGATCATCTAAGAACAGACTACTAATCACTGCAGCTCCATATAAAGTAATAAATGCACACAGGTTTTGTAAACGAGCTTACATTTCACCATGATCATGTAGACGTCAATGGTACAGATTGGTGGCTGAGGCAGGCGTTCTCCTTTCTCCAGGATCCCAGCTATCTCACTGGCTGGAATCCCATCGTATGGTTTGGTCCCAAATGTCATCAGCTCCCAAACTGTTACACCTACAGTACAGAGAGGAGGACAGATGGTAAATGTCAGTCTGATGAGCTGTCATTGACTTTGTTTTGCTCCCAATAAAAAGGGAAGAAATGAGAGTGACAGGATGTACGCTTCTCAAGTATTACACAGTATCAAAATAGCTATGTTGACAAATTGGCTCTGCTTGCAGGAGTGGGAGTGAGCAGGATGCCTCTCTGTGTTGGAGGAACTGAAGAAGGGAAAAGGAGGAAAGGCAGCCCATCACTTCTGCCAGGGTCTGCTGATGCTTTTGCCATACTGAGCGGAAGGCATGATCAAACCCTGGGGGAAAGAAGATTTGGAAGCTGGCCCACACACACACACACACACACACACACACTCACACACACAAAAGCTGTGCTGTGTTTGGTTTCTCTCTGTGTGTAAGCATCTGTGCATGTGCGTGTGTGTGTGTGTGTTCCTGGGCTGGTAAAACTGCTTATGTGGGTTGAGGCAACAATTTCTTCTGACGTGAAATTGTCCATCTGAGACTGCCAGTGTGTAGGTGTGTGCTACCTGTGTCCTAAAATCGCAGATGCTAGCAAGATGTTCTCCCTTTTCATTTTCAGTTTGACGAGCTTTATTAGGTCCAAAAACAACACGCTATCTGAAGCTTCAAAATGACTGTCCGCTCCCTGCCTCGCTTTCTGCTGAAACACTTTATTTAGCAATGAATAAATATTGCTCCAGTGAGAATGTCACCAATACTCAAGAGCACAGAGGCCCAGCTGTTTTACTTATCGGAAGTTACACAAAGATCCCGGCTCAATCTGGGACAGTGCATGCAAGGTTTTCTGCCTTACATATAAATCTTGTGACTTACCATAACTCCATACATCACTCTGGTGCGTGTAAGTCCTGTTCAGGATAGATTCGAGAGCCATCCACTTTATTGGCACCTGTGGGGAAAAAAATTGTTTTGTAATAAGAAAGAATAAAAAGAAATAAGAAGAAATATATTTGCACTTAAAATTAGGAATAATTCCCCACTTACATGCTTGTAATCTATCATTGCATGTGCATATATATGGGCTGAATTGAAAAAACTACATTAAGTGTGATACCGTTATGCAACACTGCGCACAATTTTTGCCAATGCTGTACATGCACGTGTTTGCAGGGATGTTTTCAAAGACATCGTAAAGTGCTGCAGCTCTTTGTAATGCTGAAATCGATTACTGTCTTTGACAAATTCATTAGGGTATATAATGCAATTTTACTGCCACCTAATGGTGGGAAATACAAAAATCTCTTTTTAATCACTAAGGCAATAAGTGTAATCGTGATCGAGATAGACTTATGGTATACAAAGATGATCACGCGGACCTTTTCTCTAAATTACTGTATTGTATCAGTTAAAAAAACATGCATATCACTGAGCTCTGATAACAAAACAAGGTGTGTAAAAATATTACTTCAAAGTTTACCCTGCAATTACATTTCATACCAAGTAATACCTAAAAACAAAACATAAAAATAAACAGCACAACATGTTTTTGAGTAAGAAAAAGTTGTGAAGAAACCAGAAAAGAAACTCCTTTGATTTGTCATTTTTCTCAGAGTGTAATTCACTGAAGGGAACTATTTATATACGGCGTCTCTTACATAAGATATAATCTAGAACAAAGCAAAGTACAAAAATATATCTTTTACGCAGCTGATTGATCTATAGGAAGTGGTCTGTCTCTCAGCTGGCAACCGGCTATAAATTCATTAAATAAGATCATGTTCATATTTAGGCCCATTTGTGTGCAACAACAACAACTCCATCCATCCGTTTACTTCCACTTATCCAATTCAGGGTTGTGGCGGGGGCTGGAGCCTATCCCAGCTGTCACACCGTGGACAGATCGGCAGCGTAAAGCAGGGCTAACACAGAGACACAGACAACCACCCATGCTCATTCACCCTACGGCCGATTTAGAATTGCCAATTAAACTATCCCCGTGCGCATCTTTGGACTGCGGGAGTACCCGGCGAGAACCCATGCAGAGGCAGGAAGAACATGCAAACAGCACACAGAAAGCCCCCAGCCTGGCCAGTGGATTTAAACCGAGGATCTTCTTGCTGTAAAGCAACAGTGTGAACAACAACTAACTACGAAATCCAAAAAAACTAAAATTAAAATTTAGATCACAACATTTTTCTAAACATCTTGGTAAACTTTTTCTTCCTTTTTACTCCAACCAACCTTTCCTCCATCTGCATGGTACTCTTTCTCATCTGCATTTAGGAGCTTGGCCAAACCAAAGTCAGTGATCTTGACATGTTGAGGAGTCTTCACCAGGACGTTTCTGGCTGCCAAGTCACGATGCACTAAGTGGCGCTCCTCCAGGTAGTTCATTCCCTTTTGTGAATGCAAATGGTGAAATACAGATTACATAAGAGCCGTGCTTTTACCAGCCAACTGATACAGCTGGAAATATGAAAACACCGCTCACATAAAGTGAAACATTTAAAAAATTCAGCCTGTCATGATAGACTTGTCACAATAATCTGATTACTCATATCAAAGAACTGTATTTCTTGTGTACGGTGCTTTAGAAAATTTCTAAAAACAAAAACGATGACAACTTGACTTGCTCTTCAAATTTCAAGTTTGCAATTACACAGCCACAAAGCCATGATAATATTATTGTTATTGACAATACAAAAACACAGATTTCTCTCTCTCTCTCTCTCTCTCTATATATATATATATATATATATATATATATAGCCTATATTTATATTGCCAAATACTATAACTGTAGGTGTGTAAAACAACCAAAGCAACAACAGCAACAACAGGTCCAATCTAATCAACAGATTACTCAACTGTAACGTGATACCTTTCCCTCTTACCTTGGCTATCTGCACACACCAGTTGAGCAGGTGCTGGGAGCCGATATTGTCCTTGTTCTCTTTGACATAGTCCAGCAGGCAGCCGTAAGGCATGAGCTGCGTTATGAGCTGCACCGTGGAGGTGAGGCAGATCCCCAGCAGACGGCACACGTGGGGGTGATCCACACTGGCCATCACATAAGCTTCCTGTAAGGTGCACAGAGCTTCAGTGTTTTGGGCAGTCAGGCAGTCAGTCAGTCATACTAAGAATACAAAGAAACCCCAAGATGGAAAAGTGTTTAGAGCAGTCTATTGCCTGAGCGTTTGATTCACAGGGATTACCTTCCCCTTTACTTTTATTTTGTAAAACTTTGTCCAAGTTTAGTATGAGCATCCAAGACAGTGACAGCATACCTACATAACAGAAAATAAGGAAGAGTACAGGCTCCTTTTAAGAAGCAAAAGCGAGCAAGTCCTGCAGCCTCTTCTGTCTCTACATAAATACTGGTAGAGATATCCTTGCAAATGAGAAACAATACATTTTTGAGATACCCATTGTCAGGCGATATGTTTCTTAGGAGGAGTATATTTCATTATTTGACATGGAAATTATTAAAAGAAAAAAGTAACTTTAACAATAAAAATGGGGATAAGGAAACCGCTGTAAGCAGTAATTCAAGCAGAGCTTTATCTGGTAACTTTCCTGTCATGAGAGCATTAACTGCATCCAAAATATTTTCTGCATGCCTATTATGCTATCAGCATTGCTCAATAAATTCTCAGCTTGGAGCTACGCAGTTCCGACAGTCTGAAGAAAAAGAGGTTTTCAGCCACGTTCTCCCTTAAAACGCAAGACTGCCCTCAAGCCATGAAAGTGAGAGAACATTTGTGTTCGCCACAGCGTGTAGATGTGCAGTGACTGAGCAGCAGAACCACAAAATTCCAGGATCTCAGATGCACATTTCTCTGTGTGCATAATGCGTTCAACACAGGCTGCTTTCTCAGTGCTGCTTCGGCACTGCATTCCTTTCCAGAACACCTCAGCCTTGGATTACACCAACGCCCACACGTTGCCTTTCCATGAATTAATCCCATTTCCAACTGTCCCATAAGACGAATGCCATGTAAACAGACACGTTCTCCATTACAAGGAAAGCAAGTGGCCATTAGTTAGATTGCAGGACGCATTAGTGGTAATGTGACAACCAGCAACCAATAACTGTCACTTATTCAGATTGAGGTATTTCTGGGCTTTTTTAAAGCCAAAACTTAAAAACATTTGTAACTATTATTCTCAACCAACAGCCCTCCCTTAGCAGAAGGAGAGAGTGAAGGAGTATTTCGAATGAATCACTGGTTTAGCCTCAATTCATCATTACAGTAAGCACAGGGTCCAAAATTTACCACATAAAATCAGTGAACCTACATCCAAGATCTCTTTGTTTGCTTTCGGAGATGTGGCCTCTCTCAAAACCTTAATGGCGACTGGGATCTTCACATCCTCTCCCTCCGGAACCCACAGACCCTGTATGAACACAAGCATTTTATTTTAAAGGCTGCAGTTACACCTCACACATCAAGCGAGCACACAAGCATACATGTAAATGTTAGCATACACTGTGTAGCACACGTACAAATATTGATAAGCTGAAGTTACACCTGTCCTCAAACACACTGTAAACAGTGCATTTGCATTCTGTTTGTGTTTTACTTAGTAACTTTGGCCTCAATATGAGGGTCCAAAAATGAAAACAGGCAGAAATACAAAAGCACACATGCACACTTTTTTTTGTGTGTGTGTGTGTGTGTGTGTGTGTGTGTGTGTGCAGAAGAACACTGAGCCAACCTACAGTCTCTCTCTCTCTGGAGAGATGCCCTAACCTAA
>VUQK01006331.1:13612-31402 GCA_015106715.1 Bujurquina vittata | reverse complement strand
TTTCACGCAGTTAAATGTAAAGCCGTAATGATCCGTTCTTTTTTTTTTTTCTTTTTTTTTTGAGGGCAGGAGTTAAACTGTAAGCACGTCGAGATTCAATGTTTGACAGAGATCTCCAAAGATAAACAGACGTGAACGATTGTGCTGTTTCACCTCCAGTGTTTGTCTTAAATCTGCTGGAGACTGAGCTTCAAAATACTTTGGATCATATTTGCTTTTCTTGTTCTTCCAATTAATCCTCAGGATCATCTAATGTCATAGTGTTGAAATATAAAAATAGAACGTCTGTGCAGGTTCTCAGTCATCCAGGCCATGGTAGTCTCTGGAGCTTGAAAAATAGAATCTGAAGGCGTAAACTGTGCAGAATGGAGACCGCTTCTGTTTTGACTGTTTGGTTTTTTTCAAAGCTTAAAAAAGCAGTCAGAGAGATGCCTCCCTCACCCCTCCAGGATGTTGCAGGAATCAACGCAGCTCCCATCGCGGCTGTAGTCACGACATGAAAAGCACATGTCGGGGCCCGGACCCCAGCAGCCGTCTGTGGTACACTTTCTGTCACAAGTGTCGTTCCTCTGAGCTGAAACCAAACACGCAATCTCAGTAAGAGATCTTTCCAGTATAATTATCCAATTTTGAAATTAGGCTCCTGTAATTAAATCTGGCTTGCACAGTGCATAATCAAAAGTAACAACAACAGCAGAGATCTAACTAAAGTCAGAGAAACTGAATTTACCACATGTGGCAGCGCTGGCATTGTCCTCTATGGTAGCACTTTGGCTTGGTGATTTGAAAAGCTTCTGCCAGTGCTCTGCGTCAGTGTAACACAGATCCATGTTCCTGGAGACAAACACATCTCCATCGCTGATTTCTTTGAGTGACCGCAGGCCCAGGTGGGTGATGCTGAGCCCAGACACAACCATACTGCGGCTCCCACTGCCAAATGGAAAAGAGAGCAGAATGATAAGGAGGGAAAAAAAATGATGACGGCATTGAACACCACTCATCTCGTGTGAAACAAATTTCTTCCTTGGGACACTGCGGTTGTGAATCAGTGGGGGGTCTTTACAAGCAACATACCGTTTAGTTCTCCCCCGAATGACTTCCAGATTCTCAAAAGGACTCAGTGAGCTCATGGTTTCTGGCCACGTTTGAATCCAGAGGTACCCTGAAGCAACAAGGTTTGTTCATTGTAAAACAGTTTAAATGCATTTAGCAGGAAATGGATGACTCAGGTCTTACGCAGTCGTACCAGTAATTTCTTTAACGGTCTTAAACACATCAAGCTGGGCAGGATCCATCTTTGGTGTTTTGGTATATTTATCCCTGAAAATAAGAAAATAATTGGTATTGACTGTTGATAAAGGTATCCATTAATCTAGCGTAAAGGCCGCAGCGCTCAAAATATCCCAGACTTACCCGTGAATCGATGTGTGGATGATACCAATGTTCCCATTGATTTTGGTACAGTTTTTAAAGGAGCCAATGTTGGTGGCATTGATGGACAGAGTGTGAGCCAGGTCTTCTGTTCCAAGTCCATTACACACTATAAAAAAAGAAAAGAAAAAGAAAGGAAAACAGTTTTAGAAGCAAAAACAAGATGACATAAAAAGGAAATGGACAATAAACTGCTGCTCCCATTGTTACATAGCAATCCACATTTAAAAGGGACCTTTTATTGTTGTAATTTTTGGCAATTCAAAAGAAACTGAGTGCAACATTTTTTTACGACAATAAACAAGTTTCTGTTTGATCCAGATCATTTTACAAACTTCAGAAGGTCTCCAAACTTTTCAAAAAATTTAGTTTTCCTTCACTCACTTCATTAGTTCTACTTTTCATACTGGGTTGGACCCCTTTTAACTTCAGGACTGCTTTATTATTCTGTGGCAAAGATTCAAAAAGGTGCTGAAAACATTCATCACAGATTGTGGTCCATATTGACACAATGGCATCACACAGTTGCTTTAGATTGGTCATCTGAGTATACCGAATCCACTGTCATGTTTCAAGAAACCAGTTTGGGATGATGTGAGCTTTGTAACATGGCGCGTTTTCCTGCTGGAAGCAGCCATCAGATGATGGGTACAGTGTGGACATACTGTAAAGGGAGGGACACGGTCAGCACCAATAAAGTAGGCTGTCGCATTTAAACAATGCTCAGTCAATGCTGAGGGGCCCAAAGTGTGCCAAGTAAATATCCCTCACATTATTACATCACCACCAGCAGGAACTGTTGATACAAGGCAGAGTGGATTCATATTTTCATGTTGTTTACACCAAATTCTGATCCTAACATCCAAATGTTGCAGCAGAAATCGAGACTCATCAGACTAGGTAACATTTTTCTAGTCTACTATTTTCTAGTTTTGATAAGCATGTGTGAATTTAACCTCCTGTTCTTAGCTAACAGGGGTGGGACCTGGTGTGGTCTTCTGCTTCAAGGTTCAATGCAATGTGCATTTGGAGATGCTCTTCTGCATACCTTTGTTGTGATGAGTGGTCATTTAAATTACTGTTGTCTTCCAATCAGCTCAAAGCAGTCTGGTCATTCTCCTCTGACCTCTGGCATGAACAAGACATTTTCACCCAGAGAACTGCTGCCCACTGGATATTTTCACTTTTTCAGACTATTCTCTGTGAACCCCAGAGACGGTTGTGTGGGAAAATCCCAGCCTTCCTGGGACTAACAATCATGTCATGTTTGCGACCTCATTTTACGTGGCCTATCACTTTGCGGCTGACTTGCTGTCATTCCCAATTGCTTCCACTTTGTGATAATACCACTAACAACTCACTGTGGAATATTTAGTAGGAAGGAAATTTCACAACTGGATTTGCTGCACGGTACCACGCTGGAATTCACTGAGCCTCTGAGAGCGACCTATTCTTTCACAAATGTTTGAAGAAGCAAGTCTGCATGCCTAGGTGCTTGATTTTATACACCTGTGGCCATGGATGCGATGCAACACTTGAATTAAATGATTTGGATGGGTGAGCAAATACTTTTAGGTTGAGTGAAATGTCTTTGAAATAATCCGTCAGTCTGACCTCATCCCTCCTTCTGTTTTAATCTTTCTGCACCCACACTCACAATCACACAGTGTTTATTTAGCTGAGCATTTAGTGCATACTGTACGTCTAATATGCATTCATTATAATGATTTAATTTGGCAGGAGTTATGCATATTTCCATTAGCACTACACTGTGCTGAACATACTGCTCTCCAAAATTTTGAAGTTGTTGATATCAAGTTAAAAAATTAATTGGTTTCAACATTTGATTTAAACATTTTATTCTATATGCTATTTTCAGTTAAAATGGGTTAAATGATTTGCAAATTATTGCATTTTTTTTTCGTATTTACATTTTAGAGCTTAACCTCTTTGAAAACAGTAGTAAGAAAATGTCCTTAGCGTCTTAGTTCGACCACTGCAAACTGCACGTGGTCAGAATTATTTGTTCAGGTTGCACAAAAGCAATTTATCCACTCACCTTTTGGACACAGTCCATCACACTTGGCACACTTCCTGACTCCTCCTTCCTCCACTTCATATGTGTCACCGCTGCACGTCCGCACACACGCTCCATGATCAGACACAACATAATTACCTGGGAAAATTGCAAAATATAAGCTGCTCACATCACGATCATATCATCATGCACTGGACCGATATTAAATAATTTTAAAATTTTATTAAAATAGCTGGAAAATTGCAGCAATTTTAATTTGTGTTTTTTTTAGCAAACAACATTTTTTATTAGTTATATAGCAGTTTAACCAGAGATGCATAACACAGATGATAGAATACAGACAAAGTAATACAGGGACAGACCTGTGAAAGTTAAAGTTAAAAAGTGCAGTTGTTGGATTAACACACTCTCAATCATTTTCCCTGTTTAGACGGTATAAAATTAAACTTGGACAAAGTGTAATGACTGAATGTCTAACAACTCTCAAGGACAACCTGGGCATTTGTTCAGCATACCACAATGTGGAAAAAAAGTGTAATCATGCACATTGTGCTTCATACTGCCAAGTGAAACCCAATATTTTACTTTTATTTATCTTCACTGTCAAGACATAGCTACAGTGCATGCTTTCATGTAGGCTAACACAATATATCTGTCTAAGAGGATTAAATGTTGAAAAGAAATAGGCTAAAAAAAATTTTATCTGGTTAAAAGCTGGTCTTACGTGGGCAGGTTTTGACACAGGTGGCTCCGAAACTGTACTTTCCATGTGGGTTAGGAACCAGCTGGTGCAGGTTGGGGTCGTACCGCAGAAGGCCTGGGCAAGAGTCCTTACACACGCCATTATCCTGGAAGTCCCGACAGGCCTGCAGCACAAACAAGCGTCATCTCGCGCACCGGGACCAAACCGGAGCCCCACACTAATGATAACACTGCATTCCTCTATCACAGCCTTGGCGTAATCCTCAGAGCTGTATCGAGAGGCGGAACAGACGCTGCTATTCAAGGCACTGCCAAGTGAGAGATCTAATCAGGAGTTACACATCTCATTGGTACTGAAACCAATAACAAACTTCTGATGATGAAAACAGATGCCCCAGAGTGAGAGCTTTATTTTGTTGGAAGGTCCTCTTCCAGTGGCAGAAATATGTAGCGTTGCTTACGCTTGTTTGAAGCCATCCTCCAATTATGAACAAGGATGTAAACTATTTACTTGTCTTAGAAAAGGTAGTTTATATCGGGGGTTTCTCACACAACCATCTCTAGAATTTTCAAAGAATGGACTGAAAAAGAGAAACTATCTAATGAGTGGCAGTCATCAGGGCTAAAATGGTGCCTGAGGTTTGGAATGGTAGGGTCAAAATTTTTGTATAAACAACATGAAAACAGGGATCCATTCTGCATTGTAACTACAATCCAGGATGGTGACAGTGGGGGATATTTTCTTGGCACACTTTGGGCCCAACTGACCATTTATACACTATAAACAACCTGAGTATTGTTACTGACCACGTCCATCCTTTCATGACAACAGTGTATCCACCTTCTGATGGCGACTTCAAAGTAAGATAATGTTTCATACCACAAAGCTCAAATCATCCCAAACTAGTTTCTTGAACATGACAATGAGTTTACTTTACTCAGATGACAAATCTAAAGAAACTGTGTGACGACATCATGCCAATGTGAACCAAAATCTCAGAGGAAAGTTTTCAGCACCTTGTAAAAATCTATGCCATGAAGAAATAAGGTCATTCTGGTTCAACTCAGAATTAGCGAGGTACAACTAATAAAGGGGCCGGTGAGTGTATATTAAATAGAACTCAAGGCCGCGTAACATTTTTCTAATCTCAGATATGGCTCTCTGATTTCACCATACATTATCTGAATTGCTCATTTTAAAAGAGTCTTTGTCTCACCAGACAGTCTTCGGCTCTGGGTCCTGTGCATCCCGCAGCACAATGCTCATTGCAACAGTCAATTGGTGACGGTCCTTTGCACCTCTTAGAGCACTGCTGGGCGCAGTTCAGCTTTGTTACTGCAGATGAGAGAAGCAGAAGTTGGGAGGCGTGACCAATCCAAGGAATTAATTTTTTTCTGCTTTTGGTTTTGATGCCCTATCTCAACTATACAAATAGATGGACTATACGCGCAAATTTGTTTTACCTTGCTGTTGTTTGCAGAGAATAAGTTAATAATTAATAAAACAGAGCTTACAAGTCTGACAGTTTTGAGGACCAGGTGCCCAACATGAGCCATTGAAGCAGCTTGAGTCACATTTTCTACCTGTGAAAAACACATTGCAAAGTATCTATATAAGAACATTTTAATGTACAAAAGACTATATCTTTGTACTCTGGTGGAAGAAATAAAACTTACATTGTGGGTTTTTGCTAGCAGTTGGGAGATCCATACTGGTGTTGTCAGTGTTGACAATGTCATACCACTGGATTGTTTCCACATTACATAACTGGTTGTTCCCAAACTTTATACCTCCTTTAAGAATTTCTGCAGAAAGAAAACTTCACTGTAAACTACAATGCACACATGCACGCGGCTGTTATAGAAAACTTTATTTAGGGCTCAACCTACCTGTCAGGCTGGTCAGAAGAAGCTCATTGGTGCCCTGATATGTAGATTTGTTATAATTCGAAATCACAGAAAGGGCATACTTTCCCTCATAGAGAGAATGACCTCGAATGATGCGCAGGTTGTCCAGAGGAATCCTGGATGCTGTATTGAGAGCAATCAGGACATAGCCGCTAACTTCTCTGATAGACTGGAAGAAAAAAAGGAAGAATAAAAAAGCAAAACCTTTGCATTTCCTCTGATCTGAATTTATATACATTTACATTAATGTTTTTACAGAAAACTGTGAAACTGGTCATCCGTAACACTGGTAGATGTATAAGGACAGACTGTTATTATGGTGCTAGACTCACTTTAAATCATTTTCAGTTTGACTAACAGGGTTGTGCAAACTTATGGCCTAAGGTGCTGGGCCACCTACACATTAGACCTGAAGGAGCTTCTCAGCCATGGAAACCCATGCCATGAAGCTCCTGGCCCACAGTTTTTGTACTGACCCTTTGGTGACCCTTACGCACTATTTACCTCAGCACTTGGCAACCCCCCTCTCTAACTTGACGTGGCCTGCCACTTAGTGGCTGAGTTGCTGTGGTTCCTAAAAGCTTTCAATTTGCAATATTACCACTTACAGTTGATGGTGGACTTTCTAGGAAGGAAGAAATTTCACAGAGTGAATTGTTGCAATGGTGGGATCCTATTACAGTACCACAGCTGAATTCAGTGAGCTCTTTAGAATGATGCATTTTTTCATCGTCATCTTTGTAAAGGCAGCCTGCATGGCTAAGTGCTTGCCTGGGCAATGGGACTGAAAACATGTGAGTTCAAAGATTAAGAGGTGTGGCCCAATAATTCTGTCCATATCATGTATGTGATTGATGGTAAAAATAATTACACATAAATAAAAGTTATTAGAGGTATGGGTAATTCCACATTATCATCATTTAAATCAGGTTTTCTGTCCTAGAAACGAGAATAATAGTCTTATGGTTGTATGCGTTTGCTAACCAATTAATTTATATGTCCATGTGTATGCAGACTGAGTTTAACCCTTTGAACATCAATACAATTCCATCCATTATAACTCTGTTATGCACTATTTTGGTGAAAAATGCTCATCAATAGCATATGAATGCTTGAGTTATGGCAAAAAAATGTATTTTGGGAAGTCAAGGTGACCTTTATTTTTGACCTCTTTCCTGAGATATTTTATGTATGGGAAACTGCTTGCATCTTTGTTGGTGGTGCTCTCACTGCAGTATGTATCACTTCCTGTTTCAAGACAGTGGTGTTTTGTGTTGCTTAATCTGTGCAGCTCAATTAATTACAAATCTTTATCTTATTTAACTGTGTAACCTTCATATGTTTTATCCTGCTGAATAACCTGTAAATTATATTCATAGTATTACCTTATTTTTGTCTTTAGGGATTTGCTAGCTTAGGCCATGAGAAGTATTAGATTACTGTCCAAGAAAATCTGAAAACACAATGCTTGATTTCATTATTTTTTTTTAAATTGATGACTAGAAAATAGTAAGAAGAAGTAAATACAAGAGGAAAGTGTCCTTAAAGTAGCATCTATAGCATCTATGGGTATTCCCTACCTGCTAGATAAAGACATTTATTCCATAGAATAGTTACTTTCCCAAAGCCATCAACATGTCTCTTAGACCACATTCCTACAAGACTGATCAAAGAAGTCCTACCATTAATTAATGCTTCAACCTTAAATATGATCAATCTATCTCTATTAATGAGTTAGGTACCACAGGCCTTTAAGATGGCAGTAATTAAACCATTACTAAAAAAGCTAGGAACGGTTTTTTTGAAAAGTTTCAGTCAGGTTTCAGAATTCATCACAGCATAGAAACAGCATTAGTGAAAGTTACAAACGTTCTTCTTATGGCCTTTGACAGTAGACTCTTCTCTGTACTCATTGCAGCATTCAATACTGTTGACCATAACATCTGATTACAGAGATTAGAGCATGCAGTAGGTACCAAAGGTACTGCACTGCAATGGTTTGAATCATATTTATCTAACAGACTCCAATTTGCTCATGTAAATGGGGAGTCTTCTTTAAACACTAAGGATAATTATGGAGTTTCACAGTTCTGTGCTGGGAATTTACATTACACTACTTAAATTATACATTCTTCCCTTAGGTTGTTTTATTAGAATGCATAGCAAACCTTTTAATTGCTATGCAGATGATAACCAGCTTTATCAATCCACGAAGCCAGATGACACACAAATTAGTTAAACTGCAGGAATCGCTTAAAGACATAAAAACCTGAATGACCTGTAATTTCCTGCTTACAAATTGAGATAAAAGTGAGGTTATTGTACTTGGTCCTTCAAATTTTAAAGATTTAGTGTCTAACCAGATACTTCCTCTGGATGGTATTATTTTCACCTCCAGTAACACTGTGAGTAATCTTGGAGTCATTTCTGACCAGGATATGTCCTTCAATGTGCATATTAAACTCATATGTAGGACTGATTTCATGCATTTGCTCAATATCTTTAAAATTAGAAACATCCTGCCTTAGGGGCAGAACATCCAACTTTCTCTTCTGTGGAACCAACTCCCAGTTTGGATTCGGGAGACAGACACGCTCTCTATTTTCAAGATTAGGCTTAAAACTTTTCTTTTTGATAAAGTTAAAATTGGGGCTGGATCAGGTGACCCTGAACCCTCCCTTAATTATGCTGCAAAAGGCCTAAGGGGCTTCCCATGATGCACTGAGTGTTTCTTCTTCAGTCACCTCCTTTCACTTTCTATGTGTTTATACACCACACTGGATTTAATGATTAGTTATTATTAATCTCTGGATTTCTTCCACGCTGTCTTTTATCCTGTCACCCACCCCTTACCCCCAACCGGTCATGGTGGATGGCTGCCCCTCCCTGAACCTGGTTCTGCTTGCGTTTTTTTTCCTGTGAAGACAGAGAGTTTTCCCTTCCCACTGTCACCAAAGGGTCATTACCTAACAATATAAGGAGCCTTGAGGTGATTGTTGTTGTAATTCACTGAAAACTTCAAGCCCAAAGTCCAAACTGTGAAAGTGAATTTTTGTACTCAGTTTTTACAGATTCCTTTAATGCATTCTTCATATATCAAATTCATGAGAAACAGACAGACGTGCTGACAACCCAAGAACATGTTGGTCACGCCGAGTTATAAAAATTTCATCCAGACTCTTGCCTGAGGTCTACCACTAAGGCTACAGACAGTTCAGGAGTTCTACCAAAAAAAAATGTTAGCACAGTATGTGCAGTATGCAGCTCATGATGTGATACACAGGGTCACAATAACCCCCAGTGATTTTAATTAGCAAACTGGAGTGGCTTAGAGATGGGCTTAGCTGAACTGTGGAAGCTGGACAGGTATAAGTGATGAGCGTGAAAAGTAAGAGTGAAACAGGACTTTAAAAACTGATGTCATATAAGACTCTCCTTAATATCAGAGGAAACAAAGCCTTTAAAACTGCTGCATAATATCTGCTGACTGTCTGCTTTTCGGTCTTTGTGTGTGCAAGCTTGCATGAAAGTGTGTGTGTGCCCAGTGTTCACAGCCTTACACAACCTTAAGCAAAACTCCATCCTGAGTATTAGAAATACACAGAATAATCATACCAATTCACTCTTCACTGATTTTAATTATCTGAACTGAAGTGAGGCAAGTGGCTACAGACATCCAGGACAAAAAGCTTAGAAAACTTTTAATCAGAACCGCTCTCTAATCTGTTACATGCATGCTTAGTCTCAACTCCTAAAAGAGTGCAGCTTTTACCCTGAGGAAGGACAGGTCACGGTGATCCTCCATGTAGGTGATCTCCAGATTCTCCAAAACTACGGTGCAGTTGCTGTAGGTCTTCACCATGTTTCGGTAGTGGTCCTCTTTAGTTCCCAGAAGGTTTAAACGATTGGTGACACCTTGGCATACTGCAGGAAAGGAGAATTCATTATTATTTCATTTAAATGTTAAAACATTGTAAATCATGTGGAATTGCAGTGGAGTGTCACAAAAGCATTTATCCAAGGCCCACAGTGCAATCAGTCAGAAACATCCCCAGCTTACGTAACACTCTGGCTCCGTTTATGACTTTCTGTGTGTGTGTGTGTGTGTGTGTGTGTGTGTGTGTGTGTATCTTTGTTATAGAATTTGGTCTGTGCAGTCATAACTTGGCACGCTTTCATGTGAAAATAACAGATCTGAGTTGCAGCTACAACAAAATCAAATCTCAGAGACGAGTCAAGCTCTGGCTCATGAGTCAAAGTCAGCTCCATGTTTTTATGCTGGCAAAAGCCTCAATCTTTCCACTAGTATGAACGCTGGTTAAAACAATCCCTGTGACCGGCAAGTCCAACCCACTGTGGTGTACTACAGAAAAGATCTGGTGTGTCACAAATTCCATGAGAGTTGTAAGTGCCTTTCCGAAAAGAGATTTAGATGTCTGCGCTCCCTCTAAATTAAAAGTTTCTATAATTTCTAGTTTAACAATATCTGATTTCAGGACAGGATTCTTGACATGACTAAATAACAATTTAGGGTTTAAATATGATGCTGATAAATGCTCTTTGAGCTTCCAGTTCCCAGACAACAATAATAGGCTGATAAGCTAGCCTATTTAGTATTGCATAATACAAATGCATGGCTAAGGAAGGCAGTGCAACCGACAGGGAAGTTTTGAGAAGTTTTTTTGTTTTGTTTTGTTTTTAATGAATAAATGAATGCATTTTTTAAAGAAAAAAGGCATGCCATTAAAGAGCATCTCATTGTCCCTTGTGCGTGTTCAGGCATCTCAAGCTGGTCAAACAGGTTCTGACTGGCAATGAAGAGAGAGCCAGCTGAGTTAATCACTGCGACAGCGATCTCGCATGGAGCCACACACGCACACATGCAAACACTCTGCTTGCACACATAATAACGAAATAATTGATTGTGATTTAAAATTATGGGTTCACTTGAGCAATTAGCTCTGAAAAAAAAATATTCTTCCTTGTGTATTAGAAATTGTGGTGCTGGTGTAATGCCTGAGTTACATTCCAAAACATGTCTGCACTTGACTCCAAAGAAAACCAAACAATTCGGTCCGATTTCTCAGACACACCTCACAACACATAACAGCTCATGCAATTGCACTAACTGAGGCATATGTGATTCACATCACTGAGGGAAAAGAACACAGTTTCTCAACTCAGATGACCTGGTATCAAAGGATAAAACTGTGTTTTTCAATTCCACCATGTGTTTTACTCATGATGTTGTCCTGGGTTCACACACACTAAGAGCAAAAAGAAGCTAATCAGTGAGAATTAGGCACAAACAGCTGTCAACCGCCCTCCGTCTTCTTCCTCCTCATTAGCTAGTCCCCGAGGGTTCTCCCTGACATGAACCCTCCAGTCCAGCGGCCCAACACTTGAGTAACAGAGGCAGACGAGCAAAAGCAAGCTGACGGTTTTAATTAGAAGAGCCATGTGAGATGTAATTAGCCCTCTAATTATTACTCAGATTGCAAAAACCAAACTGTAATAAACAAAAGATGGTCAGGTTTTTGCAGCTGTGAATATTAATTAACTTGATTTGAAGAGGATCCTGAACACCAGTTTGGAAGTCGAGACAATCATATACAATTATATACAATACATATATATGTATATGTATGTATATATGACATATATATATATATATATATATATATATATACACACACACACACACACACACAGTCTATCATTACTTTAAGAAATGAAGGTAAGTCAATCTGAAAAATTTCAAGAACTTTGAAAGTAGTTGCAAAGTGAAGTCGCAAAGACCATCAAACATTATGTTGAAACTGGTCCTCATCAGGACCGCCCCAAGAAAGGAAGACCAAGAGTTGCCTCTGTTGCACAGAATAAGTTAATCAGAGTAAGAAAAGGTGAGCTGAAGGTTCCTACATGTGTACTTCCCACCGTGAAGTATGGATGAGATTCCTTGCCAAACAAGGAAGGTGATTTGCTGGTGACACTCTCAACCAGCATGGCTACCACAATATTCTGCAGCAACATGCCATCCCATCTGGTTTGCACTTAGTGAAATCATCATTTGTTTTTCGAGGACAATGACCCCAAACACGCCTCCAGGTGTGAGCTATTTGACGTAGGAAGAGGGTGATGGAGTGTCGCGTCAGATGACCTGGCCTCCATAATCACCTGATCTAAACCCAACTGATATGGTTTGGGATGACTTGGACCACAGAATGAAGGCAAAGCAGCCAACAATTGCTAAGCACCTCTGGGAACTCCTTCAAGATTGTTGGAAAACCATTTCAGGTGATGACCTCATGAAGCTGATTGAAAGAATGCTAAGAGTGTGCAAAGCTGTAATCAAAGCAAAAGGAGTCTACTTTGAAGAATCTAAAATCTAAAATACATTTTGGTTTGTTTAACCCTTTTATGTTTACTACATGATTCCTTATGTGTTCCATCATAGTCTGGATGACTCCAAGAATTAATTTACAATGTAAGAAAAAAAACTCAAAATGTTGAATGAGAGGGTGTGCACTCCCTATATGAGTTACAATGAGCAATAAAGGTAGAATAAGGCAGATGAAGCCTAAAGGTTCAACAAACTTCCTCCAAGGGAAGCTCAGACCTTGAGTGCCAAACAAGGAAGAAAGGAAGCATCTGATTGGTCAAGCAAGCAGGCACACAGCCACGGTAAACATTTTCCTTGTCCACTTGATGATTTCACAACCCTCTTGCAGGTGGTAACTGATCTGATACTCCACAACCATAAAAGCACTTCCTCAAGCAGCAGACGAAAAAGAAATCTGAAAGATGGCTCCATAATTCTGCCTGAAATAATGTATTACTCTTCAACCTAAGAACCTTCTCATGTTGAATCATATGTGTAATAAAAGTTTGCAGAAGCAGTGAACTACCTTTGCTCTAAAAGAGACATACTGCAGCTAGTGAGCAACTGAATACTGCATACTGGAAAGGACTGGAATCTCTGTTTTTCCATAAACAGTTGATTCTGAAATGTAACAGAATGTCTGCAACCTGCTATGAAGGAAGGGTAAGGGCGGGGCTTCTTATGATGTAACTGATACTGTGACAAAGACTAATTACAGATTGCTTCACTCGTTCCAGCTGTATTGTCGTCACACAATGTCCAGGAGGTATTTCTCTGTGCAGGGAGTGGCAGGTCTGCCTCTGTACTGCATGAGTGTGTGTGGGTGTGTGTACTAGCATGTATGCAAGCGTGCAACACTGTAAACAGTACAACACATAACCTAGATTGAGCTGCGTTGATCAGCACCCAGGGAAAGCATGACAAAAGACCTGATAAACCTGATCATCAATCATGCAAGCTTGTTTAAATGTGCGGTCGCATATCACTCTTTTGATGTTTACTTGGGAACCAGTGCTGGAAGTCAAGGGTGTGTAGGTAGATATGTGTTTCTTGAGGCTATGGCATCTGCACAGCTACCGAAAAAGGAACTAATGTTTATTGTTCGAGATAATTATCGCATTGTTCATATCCAAAATAAATGTTTATAAAGAGAGTTTATATAAATTAACGGTATTGGTAATTACCAAAATCATTTGTTATGTTTCTGTAATGGTTAATCCACCAGTATATGCAAGCTTTGAGATTAAAAATGAAGGCAGAAAGCACTGGTAGCTGTAGCTGCTAGTGGTGTATTAGGTGGATAGACAGTATAAAACGTGGTCAAAGTTTCTGGGTTTTAAAAGTGAAGCCAATGCAGGAGAATTACCTGAGGTTCCAAAAGTATTTCCTTTGTGATGAGTTTATCATCTCAGTCACTCATGTGGGAGTGGCTGAGGCATGCAATTGCACAGTCAGCCTCGACTCTTTTTTGTAACATCCGGTTTCGAAACACCAAGATGGTGCAGGCAAAACATTCATCTCAAGGGTTCAAAATGGGACTTCACAAACCTGTCGGTGAAGTCGTGGTAGCCACGTCAATTTTTTATACTGTCTACGGCTAGGTGTCAACTCCGTTAATTCGAATCACTGTATCAGTGTTTGAGCTTTTTTAATGCAGTAGCCTTCCATACCTTTGTCCACATATGGGGATATTTGGCTCCAAGTAACCAAGATGGCAGCAGCCAAAATCCTAAACCGGTAGTGAAGCAATACTGAAAACTGTGAAAATGTGCAAAGCAAACCAGAAACTGAGACAAGACTCATGCAGCAAGGCGTAACTTTTACTTTTAAGGCAAACGATCTCTGGCGTCTTCCATGAAAACTACAGGCAACCGCGGAAATCTGCTAGCAACAGAAGCAATCACAAGCAGGTGTGTTGGTGCAACACCTTCTTTGTGTTCTGATTTCATTCAGTGACAGGCATCAACCTCCAGCTACCACTCACTAACCAGCCCGGGAATACGCATTGTTTTGGCGACCGGTGGTTGCTTTTGGTCACCAATTGGTCTCTGGACCTGTGTGACCAAGGCCTTGAAGGAATGGGTCAATATTTTGGTGAATGCACATATTTGCTTTCTGATGTAAGGGTTACATTAGAGGGATGACTGTCTCTCCCCTGGTAAACATAGTTTTCCGAGTGCAAAATATTGCACCTTTCCTTTAAAAATCTTTCAACTGTAGCATTTACTAAAAGGATGTCATCCTTATCACGCATGTATGTTTATGCCTGTGTTAGTATAAATAATCGGATTACAAAAGCACTGTTGACATTGACATATATAATGTAAACCTTTTCTTTGAAGGCTGAAGATAGCATAATTATTTGTTGAGAAAATGGGTACATATTACAATGGGCCACAATAGCACAGTCACAACAGATAATTTAGAGCAAACATTTCAGAGACATCAACTAAACAAGATGGGATCAATGGTGCAATCTTACTCACCAAACTCAGACGAAAGAAAACATCGATTCCACAAATTTAATCTGAGGTCTCATTTACATGAAACTTTGCTTTTGTTGCCCTTTTGAGGAAAAAACGTGTTCACAAAAGTAATCCAAACTTCCCTGAGACATGGCATTAACTTTTGAAACCCATCTAATGGTTTCCTTTGGCAAAGTGAACCATCTTCTATAAAATTAAATCACATGCTTTATACCTTTCTATAGACAACAGAAATGGGCTTGCCGCATTCTCTTCCTCTCATTGACTACCTGCGATTCAATTATGCGCTGTCCAGAGTCTCATAATTACATTACCTGAAAACCTATACATGATTAAAGGGAAGTAACAATGCTAAGTGACAGAACTCTCTCAAGTCAACAGCATAACAGTAAAGTATCTTACACAATTGAATCTGCTGTGTTCCATCACTTTTATAACAAATCGATGCCAGGATTAATCCCCCTATTTAGAGGTACATGTGTATTTTAAGCGGATGGTGATGGTAAGAGGAGAAATCATGCTTTTATTGGCTTCAGTTTCCAAAGTCAGGGCTCGTTGGTGTTGCAGTGACTCAAGTTCCCAAACCTTCAGATTTCAGGGAAGTGTAAATCTCCCAAAGGCCAGTGTCAGTAAATGATGCAAAAAAAGTATTTTAAGTACATTCAAGCTGAAATTTTTCTGACTGGCTGAAATTCAGAAGACACTACAAGCAGTCACATGTGCATTCAGTGGTGTTGCACTTCATTCATATAAACATACTTTGTAGTTAGGACTTAAAAATTCCCGATATCCTGCTCTCTGTTAAGGGGAAGTGCACTCTTCCTTTGCGTGGGAGTTGCATCAATCCCTAAGAGAAAACATCTTGGGGCCTTGAAAAAGAAAAAGGGGTCAGAATGGACTTAGAGGATACCCCCCCCCCCCAAACACACACACACACGCACACCCCATCCCAACTCGCACAGACACTTTCCCTCCCTATCCCCAGTGATTGCAAGAACACAAGGCCTTCTGACATCTCAGGAAGTTGCTCTTGTATGGGGTTAGTTGACCACCCTGCGATGCTGAACCAGATGGTAGCTGATTGTCATCTTCAGGGAGAGGAGGATGCAGGGAAGGTTTAAACTGAACGTCACGTACTATTTGAAAAGGAGAACTGACTGAAAGGAAATTACAGGAATAAAAGAAACCAAAAAGAAAAAAAAATGTCAGGGGTGGTTTGTGGTTTAGCCAACAGAGATGTAGATGTGGGACAGCCGGCTGTGGGGTCATACTGTGGAAAGAGGGTGTAAAGCCGAACACTTGACGTATGAGCGTGGATGACCTTTCCCTTAAGACTAACAACGGGGACAAAACATAGGGGCGGACAGCTGTAGAAGACCAGCAAATGAAGGGTCTTACTCAGTACGTCACATGTCCTCATAACAGTTCAGTCCCAGTGACTGCATTTGTTGGCCCTGCTGGAGTTGGAGCGCAGTCGGTAAAGTTTAGCCTGTTAAAAGCTCAGCAAAGAGACCAAATAAAGACCAAAAAGGCTCATGTTTACTCTCTGCTCCTGATGAGTCCTCTCTGCCACTCACTGAGACACTCCAGATACCTGTGGCTGGGCCCATCATAATGTTTACTCTCCACCTCAGTGTGAGGAAACTGTGGATTTAGGTTCTGCACAAACACAGGAAAAAAGTATGTATACTCACTGCTGTATACTGTGATCAGCATTTCTAAGACTTTAAGGCAATGAACAGTGTTGGAAAGGGTAAATTGCTTGTATATTCAACTGACCTTTGGGAGAATGCAGTTAGCTCAAATTATACACACATAAAAGTTTCTTTTCTTTAATTTAAGTAACAATAATGAATATTTTATATTAACAACACCTCAGATCACAAATTGTAAAAGGAAAAACCTCAATAAAGAAATGTCACCTATGACGTTTCCTTCAGCTCCATGAAACTCTATCCGCTCATTGATTTGGTTTGGTTCAGTAGTTTAGGCTATTACACAATAGCTCCACTGCATCAAACATGATTTCCTTTAGAAGTTAATAGAAACCAAAGCGGAACTAAAAAAAAAAAACAACAATAACAATGAATGCTAGACATATTTGTCTGGTTGCTTGAAAAGATTATCTAAAAAATGCTAGTGTTTGTTGAATACTCAGATGTCAGTTTTGCTTTTACAGCCTGTTGTGCTGCTCTTGAATCAAAAGATAGGTTTTTGGGCATCATGCTGGGGGTGCAAGCCAAACTCTCAGACACAAAGATGGAGAAACTGGAGATATAAAAGCAAAAGCCGTTTGCTTGAGGCAGGAGAAAAAAATTGAGTTCCTTTTTTTAGTTTCAGTGAACCAAGTTCACCCAATCTTTGAAAAATAAATATAAGTTATTGTGTGTTCTTACTGACTTGCAAGAGGCCTACTTTACTGACTTCCATCCTAGTCATCATCATTAGTGCTCTTCCCGTGAATAATCAACATCTGACCCATTTCTCTTTGTAGCCTCTTCATGTATTCATTACCCAACTGTAATATCCATGGCAGAAGAGATAAACCTTCAGTGACAGAAGGCACATTGAAAAAGACATGAATTATTGGGAGCAAAGTTGATTTTCCGGAGTTAATTAAACAAAGCTGTGTTTTGCTAAATTAACTCCATTCCTGTAACTCAAAACTCACCACTCCAGCCCCCATTTATATTCCAATAATGCACCAACCATTCCCCTGAAACGTTCCAACATTCAACCCACTTCCTCTTTAACGTCCAGACATTCTCCCTATTGAAGCCCGTTCTAGCCAAGACAACTCCCAGACCCCCCCCCCCCCCCCTCCCCCTCCCCCCCCCCCTCAC
>VUQK01006330.1:6116-26928 GCA_015106715.1 Bujurquina vittata | reverse complement strand
TTTACTTTTAGACTATACTAGTTTGAATTGTTTTGCTTTTTGTTTTTTTGAGGTGGAAGACATTCTTTCCAAACTAGTATAGTCTAAAAGTAAATATATTTTGTAAGACATAAATTATTTTTGGATTTCCAATTCATGAAGATAGTTTTCTTAGTGATAAAGTATCTAATTCGCTTACATCACCAAAAATGCATAGTGTGGGTGAGGTTGGGTGGTTTACAGCAACTAAATCATGTGGATAGATCATATATCTTCCAAAACCTCAGAATAGGTGTACAGGACCATAGCATGCAGGTGGTTCTAGGCAGTACTGCCTGGACAGTAGGTCCATATGTTTGAGTGTGTAAGAACTGGAACATCTTTTGTCCTGTATATTGTGTTGTATGAATAGTTTTATACTGTATGAGTTGCAAGTTTGGACTTTTTGTCATGTCAAATGTTTGGTTTTTTTTTGGGGGGTGTTGTTTGTTTTTTTAAATATGTGTGTGTTCAAAATATGAAGCTTTGTGTGTGACTGATGTGGACTGACCGAACTCCAGAGTGGCTGATTGGTCCCAGCATAGATGAAGTCCCTTCCAGTGGCCTCTTCATCCTCTCAGCTGTTTGTACTCGAGAGTTGTAGAGATCTGTTAGAGCCTGACCTGACAGGTCATAGTTGTAGTTGCTGTAGCTTCCTGTCAGAAGAAAACATTAATTAGTTTGATTTAAACGGTGCTCTCTACAATCAGCCATGCAGCATCACTGCGAGCTGCTTTGAAAGCTCACAGCAGCCTTAAAACACAAAGAGATTTTACCAGACGGAGTCCACAGTCAGAGCCAGCAGAGTCAGAATCAGTGCAGAGAGGAGCACTTTGAAGGAAGCCATGATGGATGCTGATCAGGTTTGTGCCAGTCTCAGCTTGGCGATATCCATCTGAGCTTTTATAGCCCTGACGCCCGCACTTGTGTTTGTCCCTTGGCAGACGAGCTGGGATTTCCACACTGCTAATGGTAAACAGCAGATTTCGTCATATCAGCAGGCAACCGCACGAGAATCCGTATTCTTAGATCAGAGCAGGAAAAACAGCTTCCTGCTTGGAAGATATAACAAGCTGCTGTTAAAAGATTCTCAGAGTGGTGGTGACAATGAGTAAGAATCCTTCTACAGTCACCTTCAGTGTAGGAGAAGTTCAACTTTCTGCTGTTTCAGCAGTTTAACTGCAGCTGTCCAAAGCTCAAAGTTCGTGGTCATGTCGTAACATCAAAATTTCCTGATCTGAGCACATGCTCGAAATAATTATCTCTGATCATTGAGATATTTTTGCTCACAGGTTCAAACAGGAAACATTTAAGAAAAACAGTCACCAGGATAGCAAATATTTTTAAGGCATTTTGTTTAATACTTTTTTTAATTGAATCGTTTTACATTAAAACCAATCTGCACACGCACGCACACACACACACACACACACACACACACACCAAAGTGGTCCTGGCACTCCTGGATCGCGGCAGCAGCCTCCACAACCCAGCTGAAAGAGCCTCCGGAGTTCAATTGAGTGTCTGTGGGACTCATGAAAATGACCCGAAAGAAGAAGCTTTAGTGAGGGGCTGAGATGATGTTGGCAGCGGTTTTAATGTCGTGGCCCATTGGTCTATTTGCAGCATAAAGTCACAAAGGAGGTCACAGCTGCAGCTTCCTGCCATCAGGTGTACAGGAAGTTGTCGTGGTGGACAACAAAGACTTCCTGGCTGCCGAAAAAGTCAGAGCTGCTGGAGCTGACGCCACCGATGATGGGCAGATAGGAATGATGGAGGATGGGCAGCTGGACAGACAGACGGCGTCGCATGCTGGCAGAAAGGAAGGAGTCTGTTTTATTCAAATATTCACATGCCCTTAATGTGTTATTTTTCTGTTAATATATATTTGGAAATGATTCAAGAAAACTGGGCTGTAATTTTAAGGATGTAATTATTCACAGAAATATGTAAATGTGTTTTTTAAGACATGTAGATTTGAGTTATAATTCATTAGAAAAAAGAAGACAAAATGTGTTCCTCTCACAGGTTTAATATTGATGTCAATATCTAATCAATTCAATATTTGAAGAATTTTGCTTAAAATTATCTTTAAATATAAAATAAATTCCATGCAGAGACACTAGAAGAATTAGTCTGACCAGTAAAATATGTTTATTTAATCAGCGTATTACTTTATTTCAATCAAAATTAAAAAGAATACTAAAAATATGGGCATTGCCGTCAGCCATCTTTACTCTTTGGTTTGTGTCCCTTGTTTGTCACAGTTAACTCCTTTGTCATTACTTTTGTTTTATTTTGGTAACAACTTCCTTCTCACTTTGCTTTCTTTGGCTTTTCCACTTTTCTAATAGTTAGCCCCGCCTACACTGGTTTCACCCATGCCCAGCTATTGCTGGTCTAACCCTAACCGTAACTCTAACCTGCTGTATGCTGTGATCACTGTTGTGCTGGGACTGAAGTTATTTTTTTACTTTGGTGCCACAGAGATGAACAAAAAGGATTCAATGTTTCATAATGATACTCAAAACAAAAGTGGTCTAAGCACTGATCCCTGAGGAACACCATAACTGCGTTCAGTTTAAAATGATGAATAAAACCAGATGACCAAAATCTTTTTTGGCCTGTGTTAATAAAAATTATGTATACTGAATAAGACAGAGCGCAATGTGTTGGCCCAGTTTGTGCTGGGCCAACACTGCAAATTTCCAAATTTAGGTCGATAAAATTTGCTTACTGCAGTCAAGCTCACTCCCCCATCACACAGCAAACACTGTTTTTCACATTTTCAACATTTAGCTCATTTTTTAAACCACAACTGAAAATGACGAAAACAGCAGCAGGTATGTGGAAACATAGATTATTGATACACATTTCACATTAAAGAAAATTTTCGATCTGTTTCCCTCAGATGGTTTTTCAAACTCACTGTTCGGGGGAGTTGATGTCTTTCAGACTTAAAGCTTCACTCTCACAGCTTCTGTTTCCAGCACAGATCTGAGCTTCATGAGTGACTGATCCAATTTTAGCCGCTTAAGGGAAAAGAGTAGTTATATGAATTTATCATGAGTTCCTCTGACACACTGACCGAGGATAAATGTTTTTACTCCCAGAGTTGGAGCATTGTGAGATGATTACCGTGTTTTTCTCTTGTCAGATGCTGAAACATCTCCGATGTGTCAGAAAGCTGCATGTTGATGGCTTCTATTTCCACATCCAGCTGCAAAAACACATAAAACCACATTTATACTCATAAAGGAATAAAATATGAAAATCAAAAATATTTAGTAAAGCACAGAAAGCTTTAGTCTCAGTGAAGTTTGTAATTTGCTGAACAAAGTTTTTATAGCTCTGCTTCTGGACACTACCACAGTGGGTGTAAGTCAAACAATGAACTGCAGCTGTCTGTTTTAATTCAAGGGGCTTAACAAAATTTAGCATTAACTGTTTATGAATTACACACATTTTCATATAATCTTCCCCATTTTACGATCTTCTTGGGCTGCTTTGGATCATCTGCTCTGTGAAGCTCTGTCTGATCATATGTCTGTAGATTCTCAGTCATCCAGGTCATAACTGTCTCTGGAGCTTGGAAAAAAAAATAAAAAGAAGTCCAGTCACCTTTTTTCAAGCTTCAGAGACCTCTGTCTGATCTGTCTGCAGCAGGTGTCTGAATGTGAGCAGAGAGTACAGTCCTGTACATGTCACAGCTCCCCCGTTGCTTTTATCAGCAGCCACATCATGAATAATCACCAGTGACCCTGCTTCACTGCAGCCATACGTGCCTATGTCATAATGCTGCCTCCACGATGTGTGTTCTTGAGTGCAGTCAGTAGTTTGCTGCTTGTTGTAAACTCTGTATTTCCAGTCATGAAGGCATCTTTTGCTTGGACACCCTGATGATGATTTGTTCTCCTTGAGAGTTTCTTGACTTGGTTCCATGTTGTGAAGTTTACGTGTGAAAGATATAAAATACAAATTCAACGCAATGAATCAACCTCAGATATGTCTGCTTCATTTTCATGAAATACCAAGCAGGCCTCACCCGGCCATCAAACTGCTCATCTGTCAGTTTACTAATAAATTATGGTAAGAAAAGTGTGGGCAGTGTATAAAAATGTCTGTAATTCTTAGAAGAAGAGACAGCCTTTATTGCCCCACAGAGGGGAAATTTAGCTGTAACAGCAGCCACACATATAAGAATTTATATTGTAAGACAAGACAAGATTAACAATAATAATACTAATAATACTACTAATAATATATACTGTACAGGGATTTAAACAGTTATGGGTTTACTATAAAAATGTACATGATGTGCCTGTATGTTGAACCTTGAACAGGACAGACTATTTTACAATATACTATATATTCTTATACAATACATATGTAGGACAATCAGTAGCATGTACATATGTATGTGCATGCTACTGATTGTGGTTTTGTTGAGAGCAGTGATGGTTATAAAGTCTTACAGCTGCTGGGAGGAAGGATCTGTGGTAACGCTCCTTTGGGATGCAGCAGTTTCTCACTAAAGGAGCTCTCCAGCTCAGCAACAGCTTCATGCATGGGGTGGGAGACCCTGTCCATCAGTGATGTTACTGCAGTACTTTTAAGTTAGTTAATGCAATACTTTTGTTAAACCCCCTCAATTACAGCTGAAAGTCTGCCCTTCATTCACATTTTGATGCTTAAAGTTAAATTAGAGAAATGCTTTATAGAGTAATATTGACCCTCATGGCTAAGAAATCTGATTGATTACAAGGGAAAATAAAGCAAAATTAAGCTTCAGGCATTTATGCAATAAAACTAAAAGATCAAATCTATGCTTTTCCTAATTCTGCATTTCGAAATTTGTCTTTATGAACTCTTTGTACTGAGTACAAAAAAGGCAATTACAAGGACGCAGACAAAGCCACACACTTCAAGACTTCTTTGCTATTATCATCAGTGTCTGTAATGGAGGGAAAAAGGGGTCGCTATATTCATGAAGATAAATTTGAAAGAAGAAAAAATTGTGGTAGTTCCAGTAAATGTTTATTTCCCTGCTAGCTGAGCTTTTAGTGGCCATAAAGGCATTTGTTCACCCTTTAAGAACTGCATCCTCACCTGTGCTAATTCATTCTTGAACTGCTGATTTAACCTGCTCAGCCGGCCTTCATCTTCATCTGCAGCATCATCCTGCATCCCGGACGACTGCTGCAGGTCGTCCCTGCTCCAACACACAAACACCATCTGTGAGCAAAAAAAACAAAAACAAAACGAGTCACAAAAAACTGACTAACATGACAGCTGACCAAGAAACTAAAAAGTAATGCTGAGTAACCAAGTAATGCTGAACTTTGGTTCATTGTCAGAGAACACAAGGAGAATTCGAACATGCAGCATCAGGTGTCTGTTAATCCATTATCTGCTCAGCTAAACCGAGGACAGCAGAAGCAGTTTTAGGAGCATCTAAACTTCCTGATTTGCATCATTTGCTTCTCTCGATGCATCCATTACCAGTCGCTGACTGACTGTTGAGTAGAGAAGTTTTGAGTTTGAATGAAAACACAAAGCGAGAGTATCACGCTGACCTTTGGTCCAAACCACCCGCTCAGGATGAAGATGTTACAGCAGAGGATTAGGATGCTGCTCACACAGAACTGAACAGGAGGATCATAGAATGTCAGCAGCGATCCCGACATGCCTGACACGCTGAACACAGTCAGAGCGAACATGCTCAGAGCCAGATGTTTGCTGCTGCCCGCGGGCTCACCGACCTCTGCAGTCCGGATCTTCCAAGCCAGAAAACATCCAAGACCCTAAAGACAAAATACGGGAGTTTATTAAAGCCCAGAATTATATGCATGAAACCCTCCAATCAGCTGATCTCCCTCTGCTGATTCTTTGAACCTACTATAGGTTCCTGTCAATGGGTACAGGAAGTGCAGGTTTCAGTCAAAACATGTCTGGGATGGATTGAATTCCATTTTATTTTTATCAATATCCTGCCATAAAAATCTGCTTTTAATTGATCAGCTATAATCTGTATATTCAAAATTGGATCACTGTGTGCCCCAGTGATCCCAGGAGCTATGTTGTCCACGTCTTCTTTTCCTGTAAGGGTCTTCCAAGGGAAATTGTGAGGTTGAGAAATACCGGCTAAATAAAGCCAGGATCATCTGAACGCATGGCCTGGGCTCTGGAACCAGTCTCCTGGAGAGCGGCTGGACTCTGTTCCAGTCTGGAGTTGCCCTGGGGCGGGTATTCTTGCATTCCCTTGGCTTGCTGCTTGTACACTGAAGTTGTCAACGGTAGATGAGAGGGTTGCTTCCCTGCGCCTTCGGGCTAGGCAATGGGTCCTGACTGAGCTTATGAGCCGAATGACAGTTCAGAGTACCCAGCCTTCTTGGAGTTGGTGCTCGAGGGTGTTCCATCTGGTCACTCCATCGTTCTGCGTCTTGTTTCTTGTAGGTGTTGGACTTCACCAGGGCTACCATTTGTCACTGATTCTGTTCATAATTTTAATGGAAAGAATTTCTAGGCATTTCTAGGCTTATGCCTTGGCAGTCTCAGAATCTCATCTCTGCTCTTTGCAGATGATGTGGTCCTGTTGGCTTCATCGGGCGGTGGCCTCCAGCTCGCAGTGGAACAGTTTGCAGCTGAGTATGAAGTTGTTAGCATGAAAATCAGCACCTCTAAGTCTGAGGCCATGGTCCTGAGCCAAAAAAGGGTGGAGGGCCCACTCCGGCTCAGGGACAAGTTGCTGTCCTAGGTGGAGGACTTAAAGTAGTTTGGGGTCTTGTTCACGGGTTATGGGAGAATAAAACAGGAGATTGACAGATGGACTGGGACTGCGTCTGCAGTGATGCAGATGCTGAACCCGTCCGTCATGGTGAATAGGGAGCTAAGTATAAAAAAGCAAAGATTTACCAGTTGAGCTTCCTCCAAAGGGTGGCTGGCCTCTCCCTTAGTGATAGGGTGAGGAGTGGAGCCAGTCGCGAGGGGCTCAAAATAGAGCCACTGCTCCTCCACATCAAAAGGAACCACATGAGGCGGCTCGGGTATCTGATTAGGATGCCTCCAGGGCGCCTCTTCAGTGAGGTGTTCCAGGCATGTCCTACTGTAAGGAGACCTGGGGTAGACCCAGGACACTCTGGAGAGATTATATCTCTCAGCTGGCCTGGGAAAGCCTTGGGGTCCCTCCAGATGAGCTGGTGGAGGTGGCTGGGGACAAGAAAGTCTGGGCTTCTCTGCTTAGGCTGCTGCCCCCATGACCCAGCCCCAAATAAGCGGAAGATGGATGGATGGAGCACAAATGTTGACATTATCTGACCAGTTTTCATGATGTTAAACAGGCTCCGGAAAGTAAAACAAATACAGTCAGAATGACTTTATAATAGCACTCCTTTACTTTTTTACTATTTATCTTATGTATATATGTATATATATTAAGTTATCTCATGTGTATGTGTTCATGTATGATTGGTAACACTCTTTTATGAGAAACAGGAATTTTTAGTTGTGACCATGCAATAACAATAAATACATTAATTCCTTCATTCAGTGAAAATGAGACTTGTTCCATCTGCATTCATTTACATATTGATGCTAAGGCTCTGTTGTCCACCCTTCTGTGTACATGCCAGAGCAGCCAGACCTCTGTCAGAGAGCAGAGAAGGCATCAGTGAGTAAAGACATGATAGTGATTCAGTCAGAAATGGCAGACAGGAGGACGTGCTGGGGTGGAGGTGAGTTGCAAAGCAGCTTGCAGATGTGCACCAAGTGTAAGCAGGCTAAAGGAACTTAGAGTGACCTATACAGGGTATGCCAAAGAGATGCAGAGAAGGGTTTCAGCTGAGCCATGAGCTGATGTGGGATCAGCTGACCTCCTGGGGCTCAGGCTGAGCTCCTTTTTAAAAAAAAAATTCTTAAAGTTTCGGACATGGTCAAAACTGCGGTGCAATATCAGATATTCCATAAGTGCTTTGTAGAGTTGCGTCTGGGCTGACCAGTAAAGGTGCTTTGTATCCATAGACCGCAGTGAGCCACAGTTCCATGTTGATGCTGCTACAGTGTTCAGAGTATGGCCGGATAATGATGTCCTGATCACTCTGAAACAGAGAAACATTGGTTTGTATCATTCCAAAGGTACCTCTCATTCTTGTTATGGTAGCAGATTTGGCTGATCATCACTAGCTAGTAAAATCCATTCATATCAGTAGTTAACTGATAGCTAAGCCTAGGGTAATTCAACCATTTTGCCAGTTTTGTAACACTGATGGATGGATGGATGGATGGAATTCCTTAAAGCAGTCAATCTACTTAATTCTTAAACATCAGTAAATCACTGAATGATTAACAATGATAGCTCAGAGTCTCCCCCAACAAATTGATTTATTTTAAACATTTCCATTTAAAACACTTATTGCTGCAGTTACCGTGGCCTCTATGCTGTGCTGAAGCACCACCCATCTGAGGGGGTCCAGGATTTGCCAGGAGGTTAAAACAAACACGTCCAGCAGGAAAAACCAGGAGATGATGCAGCTTGCTCGCGGCACTGGACCCTGCAGTGGGATGGACAGAGCAGGGAAAATGAATCAGAGACAAGACTTCTATAACCTGCTTTTCCAGGTGAAGACTGTGAGCAAGAGTTCAGAAGCTAAGACTACACTGCAGCTGATTTACCTTCTGGTTGATGCTATGCACTGAATAGACCCTCCATATTCTAGTGAAGAGTGCAGCGAAGCCCACAGTGTGTCCCACAGAGAGAGTCCACAGACGGACCTGCAGGGCCAGACCACAGAAAATCACAAATATCAGAAATCTTTAACAGCTTTGGTTGTATGCAGCTTTAAAATATCAAAATATAAACAATGTATGGCTACAAACAAGAGCCAATCTCCATGTAAGTGTCATAGACTGCAGTTCCTCTGCAGTCCAGCAGAGGCGCCACAGTAAGTCAGTGCCCATAGACTCCCATGTTAAAACTCCAGCACAAATAAACCTGTTTAACACCTAATACAGAAACTGTTTTGGTCTCTGTAGCTAATTTTCCCCTTCGTAACAGCTGTAAAGGGGAAGATGTTTCTATAACGCACCTGTTTAAACTGGATTAAGGCTTAAATTGCATTGTTGGGGGCATGGCCTCTTTGACTGACAGGTGGGTGGCAACACAGGTAGCTGCTAGCTGTCTGCTAGGCTACACCTCAGTTAACTAAATAAATGACTATAGCTTGCTAAACAAGCTAGTCACAGTTGGCTGATCTTAGCACCCCAACTTCCTGTCCAGATGTGGTCACTTCTGGTTCCAAAATTCAACATGCAACCAAAATGCTCACAATGAAGCTTCACAAACCACTGGATGAGTGACGTCTCAGTGAAACTCATCAGGCTATGTACAATCAACAACTTCATTTTAAAGTCATAAATCTTTCACTACAAGGGTTTCTTACAGAGGAAGTTCAACAGCATCTGTATAATCTGAAACCCAAAACACTTTATCAGCACATGATGCTTAGATCATCCAAAGGTAACATGAGAGCTCAGTTTCTTCTTAAGGTGGTGTAAAGACCGGCCATCCACTGTGCAAAATGCACTTTTTTATATTAAAGCATAATTTTATAATTGACTGCTAGTTATTTTAGGGACCCTTTGATTAGAGCTTGGGAGCTAAACTGAAAACCTAGTTTCCTCCTTTTGCACAAATTTGAGTTCTGACTGAAGGAAACTCAGCTTCCTACAACTACACTGACTGTGGCAAAGCTAAAATGCATCAGCCATTATTAAATGATCAGTAAATGAAATTAAACTTTAAGCCAGTGGTTCCCAAAGTCAACAGTGCTGTGGCTTGTTAAGAATCAGAAAATGCCCCCTCACCCCCACGATTTAGGTCAGATTAATGAACAAAATCACAAACTAACCACCTCCTGTTACCTGTTTAATTCACTTTTATATAAATTAATACATTTATATACATTTAGAACTGTTCATACTTCAGTAATTTTAAGCTGAATTCCTGTTAATGCTGTGGCCCTCCCTGCAGGACCTTCACGGTCCACCAGGGAGGGCCACAGCCCACACTTTGGAAATCACTGCTATAAACCACAAAGACTGTTTAAGTACTCGTTTTTGCACCTCCAAACTGATTCTCTGACAGAATTGTATGTTTTGAGTTTTGCGTGTAAGACTCGGGTCAGGGTAACTCACAGAGCAGAGGACCTCCAACATCCCATCAGAGAGTGAGGCTTCGTCCAGACCGGAGAACAGGACTGAGGAGGAGGAGAGCAGGATGCCCAGCAGGAGCAGCTCGTCCTGAGGTCCTCGCCTGGAGCCGAGCTGCCTGCGTGCAGAGAAGGTTCAGTTTCTCTCAGACTTTAGTGGGACGTGTCGGTGGACTTACAGACACCATACCAGCGTTTGTGGTTGATGATGATGAAGACGAGGACGATTAGAGTGACGATGATGGTCACACCAGTAGATGATGACATGATGATGTAAAGAAGGAGGCTGACGCGACGGTGCTGCAGATGGACCGTAGTCTGCTCTTTAGCTGGTCCTGGACCTGCAGCATCAATACATCAGTGTAATTTATCTCTGATTACTTGGCTGATTGTAAAGCCTGTCACACTGCAGGCTCATCGAATTTATGGCCGTTTTATTCTTTTAAAGGAAGAAGGAACAAATATATTTTCTAAATCATTTTATCATACGAGGAGGCAGCATCTCCTTTGAGATGTCAGAAATTTTGCGTGCAGCAGTTTATTTTCTTTTATGGTGCAACAGGAAGTCAATTTTTCCATGTTGCTCACCTCTGACCCCGGGAGCTGAGACATGAAGCCACTACAGCTTTACAGCAAAGATAAACAGTTCACAGCTGCGTCTCTAGGGCCAGTTTTCTCATTAAAATGACTCAGGGTTCATTTTGTGAGTATCAGTTCTGGTTTTAATGCCTTTGAGAGTAAAATGTAAAGTTTTCAACTGACCTTTGAACCTGATCAGGTGGTTCATCAGGCGGAGTTGCTGGGTGCTGGTACTGAACTCCCCCACCAACACGCCACTACTGACTGAGGACACACACACACACACACACACACACAGCGTACTGTAAATGTTCAGCATACACACCATCACAGGTCTATATCACAGAGCTCTGGCCCGTAAGCTGTTTCAAAGACAGTGTGGGGGAGACTGTGGACACAGTGCTTTTTGATGATATAGTAAAAATATTATGACTTATAGCAAGTTCATTTTTGGACCACATTGAATTGTAATCACCTTGAAACTGGACCAGCTCTATCGATGTCATTCTCTCTCCATTTCGAAATAAAACTGGACCCTGAAAACATGCAGAGATTCATGGTGAACAACACGGGTGTCACATGCATGCACCTGCATAAAAAAATGATCAAAGTGCTCTGCAGAGCGGAAGAAAGGGGACTGCAGGCTGCAGCTTCATCATAACGATACCGCCACCCAATCCAGATTTCCTGCCCGTGGACCTTCCATTGGAGGTAGCATATTCTTTCTTTTGTGTAATAAACTTCAAGCCTTCCAGCTGGACCTCTGTGTTTTGTTTTGAAAAGCTAGCTGACCACCTCCTCTCCATAGAGCTCATTTCACAGATGTTCTTATGTTTTTGCAGGAACGGCGTGTTTACAGAAAGCAGAGTAACTAAATATCACCACAAAGTTGCTACAGACAGGTAAAGCTGTAGGACTGTAGTAAGGACAGGTGCACAGATCTGCTCACTGTGACTCCGTCAAACTGCGTGCTCCTCATGGCCTCCAGCAGGGTCCTCCCCACCTCCTCCTCGCTGACCGTCACATTCCTCAGAGCGCTGTATTTCTCTCTACGTTTCGCCGCCTCCATCGCCTGACTCAGAGCTCTGGCAGCAACCCAAACAGCATCATAGGCGAAGGAGTGCAGCGAGCTGACCTCTGTCCTCTCCTGGATCAGCTGCCTGAGGTAGGAGTCCTGATAGTCCTGAGGAGTCTGCAGGACAAGGGTACCATTAAAGGATAACTCTGCGTTTATTTTAGCCTGCTGTTTTTGCTGCTTTATCTTTGACTAACTCTCCACCTCTACTTCAGACATCAACAAGGCGCACCCCATGAAACTAAGGTTTAGGGGCCAAGTGGCAGCATAAAGCAGCAGACATGGAGCTCCCTGCAGCTTTCCAGGAAACCTGATTTTTGCATGAATCACATGAAATATTTGTTTTAGTGAGAAGTCTTTCTGACCCTGCCCGAGACCCCCGGCATCTTTGCGTTGCTGAGCTCTCTGATCTGCAGCCGAATGGATCCATCTGCCGCCATCAGGAGACTGTTTGCCGTACAGCCGGTAAACTTCCACCCCAGCCACCATCCAGCTGCTCCTCCACCTGTTACGATCCACTGGTACCGAGCTCCAAACAAGTTCAGCCTGTACGCCTGAACAACAGAGAGAAAACATAATCCAGGCTGCTGTGGCAGTTACCGTTTCAACACAACCACAGAGGCGTCCACATACTTTTGGCTCTATAGCATACTTACACAGCAGAAAACCTCAGACGCAGACTCATCTTCAAACTGAGCGATGATGATTCGAACATCTTCATCCTTCAAAATCAGAGGAATAATAATTCTTGAGTTTCAGATGAGCCTCAGTCAGTGTGACTGCACCACACACTGCTGCACTGCACCTTCAGCTTCTTCAGGCTGCCGCAGACGTCTCCAGAGAGGCTCTCTGAGGCAGCGACGTGAACGTTGGCTTTCAGCAGCTGCCTGCTCAGATCCTTCTTCATCTGCACAGAGACCAAAGAAATCATACAGCAGCTTTCTCTGAGCTTTATTGAGGAAAAGTCGTGAGAAAGGCTCAGCACACCGGACCAACGTCCCCGGCTCCGTCCTGATGAACCTACACTTTATAAGAGCTGGTTTAAGATGAGATACATTTGGTTTTAACTGAGAACTCCATAACTATAAATCAAAATACATTTTAAGTACATTCAAGACTTCAAAGTTTTTCTTTTCTGCCCTTCTGCCAATAAGACAAAAATTCTTCCCAGCAAAGGAAGTAAGTCTTCCCCAGCATGTCCTCTGCATGGAGGCATGGTTGTGACAGTTTTCAGTATCTAGTGGTTACTCTTATTAAATTAAAGGTTTCAGACTCCTGTTTAAAGGCCAACAGGGAAAAATTGTAAAATGTTAAGTTTTAACACCATGAAAGGCAAAAAAGAGTAAAATTATTCATATGTGAGAAGCTGAAAACAAAGAATTTCTTTCTTTAACGAACAAAATCAGTTTGTTAGACACCGCTGCCCCTGCACTCCGTGCAGAGATTATGAAGGAGACAACGCCTCAGTGCTCTCTGCGCCATTATTTTTAGCTGAGGTTATAGAGAATTTAAAATAAAATCTGTGTCAGTCTCCACTTTATGTTTTAAGCTGGTCGTAGCACAACGCGTTTAAATTTACTGTTCAACTGACGACTTATTGGTGCAGCTCTGATTCAGAGAAATGAAATGGGTTTGAAATGAGTTTTATTTATACTTGTCAGAATTTCAGTCACTACTATAGATTGTATATAAAGGATGGACGTGGCCATTGCGACAAAGCCCATTTTTCTTTAAAGGCTCCAGCTGCGTTTTGATCTTTCTTTTTGAAACTGAAGATGACGGTTTCACAACAAAAGCCTGATTAAACCCTCCCCTTCTGACTCTAATGGCACCATAATCTCCAAGATAAACCTGTTTTATTTAGAAATACTTTAAAGCTGCGACTGAAACCACGAAGTGTATGTAATCAGACATCTTTTACACCCCCTACTGGACATTAGAGGGAATTCAGGTTTTAGGCAATTCAGCACTGGCTTCACTTTCCATCTCTGGGAGCAATGTCAATGTTAATCCACAGCCCAGTGTTCACCTCAGAGAATCTGGGCCCTTCCTGTGTGACAACACCAACTCTGGTCCACTTGTAGCGCTGCAGCAGCTTGACCACGGCCTGGTTCAGGGCTCGGTCTGACGGCGCCGTGCTGAACAGGTTTCTGTACAACTTCCTGTTGGACAAGCCGGGAGACGATGCCGCAAAAGACACCTGGAAAACCAGAAGCTACCTGTCAGAAACACAGTTGCATTACGTCACCAGAGTGAGGCAGAAGTGAGCACCTGCACCAGGCCGAGAGCTGGCAGAGCACGAGCGATGAGCGCCGTCACAGGTGGGCACACTCCTCCAAACAGCAGCAGGTACTTCGGCCCCGCCCACATGGCATCAAAGAGGGCTTTGAGCGCTTTAGCAGGATCACACTGGAAAACAAGTAAAAACAAAACTATTTGAACAGTCACTCTACTTCATCCTAAGCTGACCCTTCCCTCTGAGGGGTCAGGGTCAACCCTAACCCTAAGTGGACCCAAACCCTGCTAGAAAAATGTCCTCCACAGCATAAGAGAAGCGCAGAGGTACGAGTCAGGTTTCATTTTATTTCTTATGCGAGAGTTTAAATGGTTCGGATATGGTGTTTTTCTACTCTAATTGAGCACTTAAAGTACTTATACAACACATTTGCATTCAGCCACTCATACAAGCACTTCCATGTGTAATGAAGCTAAGTGGTTACTGTCTAACAGTCACACTCCTGCATCGGAGAGCAACTTGGGGTTCAGGATCTTGCCTAAGGGCACTTTGCCATGCAGCCCTGTGCAGCCAGGCATCGAACCACCCACCAACCTTCCGATTAGTGGGTGACCTGCTCTTCCTCCTGAGCCACAGCCACCAGATTTAACAGTTACTCTTATATAATTATTGCATGGGTTAGCTTTGGCTTCAGTTTCTTTATATAACGAACGTCTTTCCTCCTCAGCTGTACTGAATGTGGACGTCATGGAAACACCCACATTCCACTCAAATGAGTTTGGTGCATATTTTTCTTTGATAACATTAAAAATTTGCATATTCAATTAAAATGAATCGAATTATGTTGTTGTGGTTTTTAGAAAGCTGCAGTAAAACAAGACATAACAGCTGCTAATGATCCATTACATTTGTGGTGGAAAATTAAAGTCTTTCATCTTTTTGCCTTTTTAATAATTTATTTTATTTTTTACTTTGCTATGTAAAAGCAAAAAATCAAAAAAGTCCACATCTGTAATAACAGATGTAGACATCCCAAAAAAGGAAAAAAAATTGGAATTGTATTTTTATTTAACTCTATACTGTATACAAAGATGGACACAGCTTCTGGATCCAACAGGTGAAGCCAGTGCTGAAGCTCCTTCAACCTGCAGTATTTATAATGTCCAGCAGGCGGCGGTGGTTTCTAAGAAAATAAGCGTCCTGCTCAGCTCATCTCTGAGCTCACAAACTCCTGATGGATTCCTGTCTCAGTGACCAGTTTTGTGTCTTACTGAATAAAACATGATTGAGTTTGTAGCTTCTGGTCCCATTAGAGTTACAAAAGAGCTGAAAACAGGACGGCGCTTCTTCATGGCTGATGAGCACATGCTGCTGCTCATTCACCTCATGTGGTTTCAAAAAGCTAAAGCAGCAACCATTTCAGCTTAATGCTTTATAAACAGCATTTTGCCCCCATAGGAGAGATGTATGACACCCACCTGTGAGTCCAGCAGCTGGAGCTGCAGCTCATAGTTCCCCAGTGGTGGCGGTTGCTTCTTCAGGTCCTGCAGAGCCAGTCTAACAGCAGGGGCCACACCAGCCGTCAGGTTATCCCTCCCTGACCCAGAGCTGACAGGCATCAGCCACAGCACAGGCAGAGGGTGCCGACCCTGAGCCGGCATCGGCCCGGCCATCAGCCAGAGGACCAGGAGCAATCTGAATGCCTCTTGCACCCACCCACACCGATCCATTCCCTCCTCTGACTGCAGACACTTCACCGTCTGCCTGCAGGGGAACTCTGAATAATCCTCTTGTGCTGTAAGCAGCTGAGAGCCTGAGGAGGCCGACTGAGGAGATAAAAGGATCAACGGCAACACAAGATGCCACCAGGATCATCAGCAGGCTGCTCACCATGTCACTGAGAACACACACGGCTTTAAACACAGCATGCTGACCTCAGCTGAACGTGATGAAACACAGCAGTGCTCAGTCACCTGAGTTTGTGTTTGAAGCCACTTCCTGTTTTATTCTGTGCTCCCAGTCCTCTCACTTTTACTTCCTGTCTTTGTCAGGTTTCCCCACCCTCTTTGTTCAGTTACCTTAGTACCCCCACCCCCACCCCCAGCAGGATTCAACCCAGCTCCATGTTGGTATAATTTGTGTGTGATCATGTGACTGCTCCTCACCTGGCTTCTTCAGTATGCTGACCGTCTCCATCTGCGTGACCCTTGCTTCGGATTAAAGATTTGGATTTTGCAAATCTCCACACTGTAAAGGAGGAAACACTCGCTCCTTCCTGAGATGTGCATCATGTACGACAGGTGATCAGTGCAGAGGCTGATGTCAGGTTGGTGTGGCTGCTCCTGTGAGTCCGCCCATCGCAGCAGCTGCACCATGACCTCCAGAACCAACAAGCAGGGAGTGCAGCACGTCCTGAGATGTTCTGCATATCAGAGCTTTTCAGCCGGACTGCAGCAGCTCACCTACACAGGTTATCCTGATGTAGATGATCAGCTGTGTTTCCTGTAGTTTTTATGCTCAGACAGTCTGTCGGTGCTTGGGTTAAAGCTCAATGAGTGTTGCTTCCCCTTTGACCCTGTGATGAGGGGATCCCACCAGCAAACTCTACCCACCCTGGAGACGTGTGCAAGGGACTCAGTTTGAGCATAATGGAGAAGAAAGTTTCTAATTCCTTTGATGTGTTGGAACTCGGGGAATCAGTGGGGTGCTTCTGCTCACACTGGATGGCTAAGTAAATGTGGTGCAGAGCCCATTCAAGGAGAGACTCCAACCCACTTTTTTTTTCAAATTTCCCAATAATACGTCGCTTACTGGGAATCATAATGTTTGCTTTGGTTTCAGTCACAGAGCATGTGTGGATGTAGCTGTGCAGAACGGGGAGTCTGTGGATTCCAAAAGCCCGAAGAAGAGATTGAGCTCATTTTTCGCAGGAACTCAGCAAAGAATCAAAGCAGTTCAGAGGAAAACTGAAGACAGGTGTAAAAGAGCAAAAATACGCTTTGTACTTGTCATAGCAACCACTGCTTGCATGAATTGTGTGAATTGCTGTTGTTGGGTTTATTATTTTAGCTAGAGAGGAGTGAAGCTTCTCAGTAAATGCTTGTTTCCATCCTTATCTGCACCCCCTTCTGTAACAAAGGTCACAACTAAGATGTAACCGAGTGATCTGTGAACACTCCTCAGTGAACAATTCTGTGTAGAACTGCTGCCTTTGAGCAAGAATTTAAACTCCTTACTGTGAGATCTGCTCTGTGTGCACCTGATGCTTGATACATGAAGAATTTCCTGTCAGGTTAGATGTCCTGCTGAGGTCAGAAACATGCTGGACATACCCAACATTTACTCTGTTTTGTAAATCTTCAGTAAAATGTGTCAGGTGAGCAGCTCAGCGTCTGTATCTGAGCTCCAGCAGATTGAAAAGTTTCATCATTTCTCTTGTTAAGAAAATTCCGTTTAGCTTTGAAGAAAAGCTGATTTGTATCTCTGCAGTCATGTTGAGTTCTTGGAAAGGAAAATTTCTTCTCTAATTATTAGCAAAGTGATGGTGTCATTACTGACACACAGACATTCATGGTTGTGCTGAACGCTCACAGCAGAGGCGCCTCCTCTGTTTTCATACGATTCAGATTATTTTACCAATACGAATAATGAATTAGAACCAAAACAAGTACAAATATATTCAGCCATGACTCCACAATATAGAAAAAGAGACATTTTTCTTTTCCTGAACAAAAACTTATTTTATTAAGGACTTGATCTTTCTTCAGTTTTATTTACTTTACAATCATCAAACTTTCCTCAGAAAAACACTCGCCTCCTGCTTTCCAAATAAGTGGAGAAATAAAACTCTCAGGGAATCTGTCCAATAAAAGTAAAAACAAAAAAACCAAACCTTAACTTGTCGGATCTCCAGTTACAGGTCGTGTTCTCAGACATGTTCATAAGGCCTCGAGGAAGCCTGCAGTTTCTAAATCTCTCACTGAGATCTCACAGAGCAAACGCTTCTGCTTCATGAGGTCACATGTTGCTGAAGCTGCGTCTCAGCAGTTTCTGCAGATGTCCGTTTAACAGCCCACAGCTTCCCAGCTCGGAGGGCAGCTGTTTCAGTCGTCCATGCATCAACTCTGTCCTTTGGCCGCCTCTCTCGACCACCCGGCCTGACGGCCGGTTCCTTTCCCTCTGCCTCCTCCTCCTCCTCTCTTCCTCCTGTGTCCTGGTCTCTGCCCAGTGAACCCTCCACCCTCCTCCCTGTTGGCACCCTGAGCCCACAGGGCATCGTAATGGCCCGGTGCCTGGTACCCAGACTGGTTGGAGTCCAGTGGATCTCTGGAGAGGAGGATCCAAATGGCAGGCAGCTTCCTGCTGACCGTGAGGCTGTCGAGGCCGGCGGCGGGCTCCAGCGGCTCCCACACCTCCTCCACGGTGCTATACAGCAGCTTAGTGAGCTGGTGTAGCCTCTTCACACGCCGCTTCATGATCTCTGCGCACGTGATGGCTTTGGAGACACCCTTCCCACTCGCGGTGAAGATGATCTGCCTGCAGAGCGGTCGGCCCGAGGCCTCCTGTGGTCCTTCTGTGCAACCTTCCTCATGTGGGGGTTGTCCCTCCTCCTCAGCCGCTCGCGGTTTGGCCTCCATGCGGCTCAGAGCATAGCGCAGCAGGTTGCGGATCTTGCTGCCATCTTTGACGTGGACCTCCGGCGTGTCACCGTCGAGGTTGGGGAACGGACAGACGCAGGGTTGCTCCACAGTCCGGGCTTTGCGGTAGTTCTCCATCTGCAGACACACAGATAACAGACAGACGTAACACCCCTCACTGCATTAGTAAAAGATTATGGCATTTATTACAGTCACTGTGACTGTGACCTGTTTCAAGGCTAACACAGAGTAATGTTCATATTCACACCTATGGGCTATTTAGACTCACCAGGTAACCTAACCCCACTAACTGCATGTCTTTGGACTGTGGGAGGAAACCGGAGTACCCGGAATGAACGCATACGGACACACGAAGAACATGCAAACTCCACACGGAGTGGCCAGAGAGCAGATTTGAACCCAGGACCTTGTTGCTATGAAGCAACAGTACTAACAACCATGCTACCTAATTACTGTAGTTAGGTTAATTGGTGATTCTAAATAAGTGTGATTGGTTGCCTGTGTTAGCCCTACAACAGGCTGGTAACCTTTCCAGGTGTGCCCTGCCTCTAGCCCCATGCACTGAGATACATCAAGTCCTCCACCTGGGGCACCAACTCACCCCTGGCCTGGAGTGGCTACTCCACCGTTCTCCAGGTGAGAACCACGCCTCAGACTTGGAGGCACGAATTCTCATTTTAAGGGCTTCACAATCAGCTGCAAAACACACAGCAACAGCAGGAGGTCTCTACATCACAGACGAGAACCTGAGACCACCAAACCCTCAACCCTGCTTTGAAATGTGTGCATAAAAGTTATGAACAGAATCAGTGACAAAGGGCAGCCCTGTGTGACTTACTGCTGGCAATGTAAATCCATCACTCACTATCACCACACAGGGACCAGAAACCACTAAAGCTAAACTCACACACTCGTGCTGTGCTCAGGGCACGCCGGCCGTGACAGGAGGAGCAAAGTGTTTCCACCTTCCTGTCTGTGTTTGGGGACCAAAGGAAACACTTTTCCAGGCAGATCTTCCAGCCAAGCATTGGATCAGTCCCAGCAGGTGCAGCCTTCAGCAAGCGGAGTCATTGCTGCAGTGTAGCAGCACCAGCTCTGCTTTTCATATATTACATGATCCACCTGTCTCGGGTAGATCCAGTGACGAGGTGCCCCTATCTCTCCTAATACTGTCGGATACTTTCATTTAGGACACATGGAGAACATTAACCAAATACATAACTCAACATTTTTCTATTTCTATTCAACAGAAATAGAAAATCGCTAGGAACAGACTGATCGAGTCATATAAACTAAGAATTCAAGCACAGACGGAGGTAAATGTACCTGTGTGGCCTCAGCAGGACACAGGTGAACCTCCTGAATCACTTTGGTCAATGAACCCACATGAGCTCACGGAGCTCATGTAATGTGCGCCGATGTGAGGCAGGACCCGCACTAACTGCGGAAAACACTGAGGAAAGTGACGTCATGGCTGCGTTTAAGAAGGAAACTTAAACCGGGCGGATTTTTAATGGAGGCCGGAGCTGCGCCGCTGCGTTCTGAGGCTCGAACAGCCACCGGACACACGGAGACTAACCTGAGCCCTGAACCCACCAGACCGCTGCTCATACTGCGCAGCATGACGGAAAAGTGCGTGGTCAGCTGACGCGGCTGCTCCGGAGGGAAAAAGGTTCATTTTTTATAACAAAGGTCCCGCGTTTCTCAACTTACCGTCGCTTTCTTTCACACTGCCGCCCTCCACATGTTTACTGCAGTTGCTCCGCTCTGCCGTAACACCACATGAACTGTCGTAAACTGCGGCGCCTACATGAACTGTCGTAAACTGCTGTGCCTTTCTGTAGTTCTTTCGAATCAGAAGGTTTGAGCAAGGATGCCGTCAGAGACAGAAATGGGCCAACAGTTACGCTGGTAGTGACAAAAACAAAAAAGGTTGCTCGAGCCAATAAAAAGGGCACCATCGCCAAAATTATTCATAAAAAAACCACGCACACAGTAAGATATTTAACTGATTTAAATATCTTACTGTGTGCGTGGTTTT
>VUQK01006323.1:4558-19733 GCA_015106715.1 Bujurquina vittata | reverse complement strand
TAAAGAGAAAAAGTGAGGAGTGAAGCGGATGCAGAAAATCATTTTAATGTTTTCAATTCTGGTTTCACAAAAGCTGGAATTTATATCGGCAAACATTTCACTGTGAGTAATATACTTCCTGTGAAGATACCAAAAATAAAAACTGATGGCACGACTTAATTTGTACCGACCTGCAGGGTATGAGGCCAGTAGCCTGTGGTCTTGTTTGAGATGCCCAGAGTGGAGATGGCATGGCGAGCATAAACTTCTGGCTTCGGTACAAACCAGCCTTCTTTTCGTGATGGTGACGATGATGATGACTGCTCCTCGCTTGAGGCTATCTATATGAACATGGACACACAAAGCGTTAAGAAGCTTGAATTCATTCATCCCTTAAGCTTTATAGCCAATTCCAAGAAAAAACCCCTAAATGTTGCATGATGTGAAAACACAAGCAGTCATACGTCGGCAAAAGAAGTCAAGATTATGGATCTGGCCAGACTCTGAGGTATTGAAGAGCAGCTGTTGTTAGATTATTTACCTGGAAAGGTATCAGACTCTGAATGAAGATCCCTTTGCCACTGTACTCAAGGTGAAGAGCTCTTGATAAATGATCCAGGTATCCCTGAAATGCCAGAGGAAAGATTACTATTGTCAGGAAGAAATAATGCGTTTGTGACTGGCTTTGCACTCAGTGCACAGAAGAAGAAAAGCAGATAAAAGCTCAGAAACCTTCAAACTTCACTTTTAAAAGTGCCTCTTTCCATTTGCTGGCCACACCCCCACTTCACATGCCACGAGAAACTTACATTTTCACCAATAATTAACAAAAGAGTGAAGATTAAAGCTGAATTTCAGCAAAAACACGTGACTTCATCTTATTTTAGAAAAATCATATTCGTTCAACTTTGACATATTTTTCCCCAGGTCATCCACACCCCCCAGCAGTGGATCTACTTCCCAAAGTAGGAGAACCACTACTTTAATTGGATACTAGTAATAACTGATCAGAGCCATCAATGTGCTCTTTATCCTATCACAAAGCATCTGCTGCGAAAAAAGATCTATGCGGGCTATAGATGTGTTCTACTGGTATCTTTTCACGCTTGCAGACTTTAGCGGTGATTTGTCTCACAGTGGAGGCTGTGAGTGTCACTCTTCCAGGGAGAGGTCTGCAGCAAGCACCCGACGATATATTGACCACGGCGCCTCTGCTGCGCTCCACCATTCCTGGCAGAACCAATCGGGTCATCAGAGTAGTGACTGCAACGTTCCTATTCACCAAATCCAAGAGGTGCTGCTCGGGCACTTCAATCAGGCTCTGGGGTGAAGCCAAAGACTCATCGACACAGTTCACCAGGAAGCCGATATCTTTTCCCCTCAATGCTTCTTTGAGTGGTTTGCATGCCACTTGGTCCAGGGAGACGTCAGCTGAGACGACAAGAGTTTCCACTTCATAACTTTGGGAGAGGGATGCAGCAGTGTCTCTAACAGAGGAAGGGTCCTGAGTGACAAAGATAATGCTGATGCCATGCCTGGCCAGCTCCTCTGCATACGCTTTGGCTACAGGCTCTGATGCACCTGACAGAAGAGATGACAAAGTCATGCCAGAGACAACAAAAACAGGGTACAGTAGCAATTAGTTTAAGTATTTTTTCATTTATTGAGAAAATAGAAAACCAATCAGTGCTGTGAAAAAGTATTTCCCCTTCCTGATTTCCTTTTTTTTCTTTTAATTTGGCACATTTGTCACACTTAAATGTTTCAGATCCAATCAAACAAATTTTAATATTAGACATAGATAACCTGAGTAAATACAAAATGCAGTTTTTAAATGATGCTTTCATTTATTAAGGGAAAAAAGCTACCCAAACCTACCTGGCCCTATGTGAAAAAGTGATCCCCCCTTCTTATTAAATCACGAGTTCACTGTGATTAACCCGTTTTTGGAAAGCTGAGTTCAAATTCACTAGTCAGACTTATCACTTATATAGAACCTGTCTGACATAGTGAAGTAGGCCAAAAGGCAAAACATTACATGTCACAATGTAAAGAAACAGCTGAGAAACAAAATTCATTTACATCTATCACGCTGGGAAGACCTAAAGGCATTTCAAAGGCGTTGGGACTCCAGCAAAAGGATGATGAGAGCCATAATCCACAAACAGAGAGAACCTGGAGGTGCTGAACCTTCCCAGGAGTGGGGTCCTACAAAAGTTACTCCAAGATTGGATTGATGACTCGTCCCAGAGGTCACAAAAGAACCCAGAACAACATTTAAAGAACTACAGGCCTCACTTGCCTCAATTAAGGTCAGCATTCATGATTCTGTGGAATAATGGCATCCATGTTCTGAGGTTAAAACCAGTGCTGACCAAAAAGAACACAAATAATCATCTCAAATTTGCCAAAAAATACATCCCCAATGATCCCCAAGACTTTTGGGAAACTATTTGAGACAAAAGTTGAACTTTTTGGAAAGTTTGAGTCCCGTTACGCCTGGTGTGAAGCTAACAGCATTTCATAAAAAGAAAAGTCAAACATTATGGTGGTAGTGTGATGTCTGGGGCTGCTTTGCTGCCTCAGGGCCTGGCTGACTTGCCATAACTGAATTGTGAATTTTACCAGAAAATCCTGAAGAAGAATGTTGGGCCATCAGTTTGTGCCCTGAAGCTGAAAAGCACTTGGGTTATACACCAGGACAATGATCCGGAAAACACCAGCAAGACACTGAACAGCTCAATAAAGCGAAACAAAAGAAAAACAAAAACAAAATGAAGGTTTTGAAGTGGCCCAGTCAAACTCTGGACTCAAATTACATTGAGATGCTTTGACATGACCTTAAACAGGCCGTTCATGATGGAAGAAAACCTATGTGACAGATTGCCAGTTCACGCTGCCAAAGTTGTCACAATCAGTTACTAAGTTTAAGGCCAATCACTTTTTCACATAGGGCCAGGTAGGTTTGATTAACCTTTTTCCATGAATAAATGAAATCATCATTTAAAAACTGCATTTTGTATTTACCAAGGTTATCTATGTGTAATATTACAATTTGTTTGAATGGATCTGAAACATGTGTGACAAATATGTGAAAAAAAAAGCAGGAAGAGGGTAAATACTTTTTTGCAGTACTGTATTTGCCATTAAAACAACTAACAATCAGCATGTTATGACTACTTCAAAGATGCCAAATGCCAAAAAATATTCTCTGATTGCTTCACAAAAGAAACATTTTGCGGGCTGTTGTTGAACATTAAACAATTAGTTGACTGACAGAAAACTTACTGGTAATAATTTTGACAACTTATAAATCATTCAAGTGACGTAAAAACAGATGATGCTGTAACCAAACATCTGCCATTTTAAGGATTTGTTTCCATTTCACTATATCCACTTCTTGTTTTTCAGTTTAACTTCTCTTTTCTGCATTTAGCTGCGGCAGAACCATCAGTAGAGTTTATTTCAATTATGACATAATTTAAATAAATACCGTTGTGGCCCATTCTTACCATAAACGACAGCCCAGTCACCGTATCTCTGAGTCAGCTTCTTACTTGGCATCATTCTGGGCAGGAAATGCACCCTGACCAACGTGCAGCAGTCACCCAGCAGGATTACTGCCCTGCTGGCCGTGTACAGAGCACCGACCAGCGCCAGGGTCTCAAAGTAAGAGCTGCACGACCGAGAAATTTCTCTGTACAAAAACTGAAAGCTGTCAACCGCCGCCATAGCCCACGCTGTTGTTGCTGAGATAATTTGCTAGACAAAGCTCATTCAGCGATACAACGCTGGGATTTGTACGTGTAAAGGATAACGAGTAATTCAGACGTGTGAATGAAAAGTGCAGCCGTGTCCTGGACAGTAAAATTTCCAGTAAAACTGTAAGACTTCACGTTTCAGAAGTAGCACAGTCTCCTCTGTGGCGCCCGGTGAAAGGAGCAAAACATTGGATCACGTGACAGGTTAGACCAGCCGTGCTGCATTCAAATCGATAAGAAAAAATCGTCTAAATTCTCCCTTCTCAAGTTGAATGCCTTTAAAAATATTGACAGTGTAGTAATGATTGAATCAAACCTCAATTCTTGCATGAAAACCAATCAAAGTAAATCATATATTTTAAAAAATTACACCAGGCTATCCTCACTGTAAGACTTTCATCACGAAAGCGAGATTTCCGATTATCGGGATTTCGCCGTGCAGGGTATCCCATAATGCACCACATCTAACACTGGACGTTTCCATAGAGACACAGCTGTGGATGGCGGAGTGCTAGTTCGATGAAGCGCATTTACCTGCACAAAGACAAGGTGACTGATTTTAAAAAGGTCTAAACGTGATACCTTCCACATGACTATATTGCTTTTTTTCCCCTAAGCCCAGCTGCCGTTTCACATGAATTTGGGCCCTTTTGCTTTTTAGCTTGTGGTGTTTCAGCCATGGCAGCATCAAGCTAACCAGAGAAGGGACACATTCATTGTGTTAAGCATCACAGTTAAAACGCTGGAAGTGTACGACTAACTCAAAGTGATTCGTGTCTCTATTTTATTTATTTAATTAGATATTTACGTGGTATCGGCGGTGTAGACCGTAGTTGCCTGTTTTAACCAGAAAAGTATCACACCTGCTGCTGATGAAGTGATTGCCACTTGAGACAGACATAATGATAACGTATGCATGTTTTAGTAACGTGCTGGACATTGAAACTGATGCATAACATTAGCAGTGCAAATTACAGTGCTGTCTTACTCTTTGGACTGTAAGCTTTTTGGTGCATGCCAGCATTTTCATTAGAAAGAAAAACCCTGTCATGTTTTGCCTCAACACGATACCACATCATCTGTTCATATTTCTTTATTAAATATATGAAAAATGCCAAAGAAATTGCAGTTAGTTTGACAGACATAAAATAGTATTTTTGCACCAAGGTAATTCCTTGATCAAGGGATTAGATGAAAACTTGGTACATCTCAGCATGGTGTGCAGTCTGTCCTTTAAAATATGACAGTATGGCACATTACACAAGAACTGGACTGAAAATCAGTAGCAAACACTATTATCGAGTTATGAATGTAAAAAGAATAAATGTTGTCCCACCAAAATATTGACTTTCAAGCTCCCTAGAATTGTACAAACGCTGTTTTTCCCTTTTTGTTGTTTTTCCATGTATGTTCCAGCTGTTTCCCATTTTCATAGCAAAATATAATAAGAGAAAGTGGCTCAAGACTTTTTCACAGGACTGTAATGTACACAAATTAAGAATATTAGTGTTATGCTGAAAAGGGGAAGTGGTGGGTTTGTCATTTATTAAATTTCCAGCAAAATATTTGATCAACTAGCTATCAAAACACCCCTTATGTCCTTTCCACCATAGGCTCAGCTGTGATGCTACAACATAGTTTCTGGACAAACTATGCTGTGAGACAAGGATACCCACAGTTTGCTTTTCATAAAACATTAAAAATCGCTGCCAAATATCAAACAGGGCATGTTGATGTATGGATGATCAGCACATACTGACCAGATCATAAATATGTCAGCTCCTTGATTTGCAAGTAAATAATTGATGATTCTTTTTGCCATAATTGGGCATTCCTAATTTCTTCCATGGGAATTTGTTAATCTTGAACTGTGTATAAATATATCACCTGGCTTAGCTGGAAAGAGGAATGCCTCCAAACTTTTCTTTTCCACACAGCAGTTGCAGAGATGTCTCAGTTGTCAGTTGAGGATGAGGTGGAGTTGCAGTCCTTGCTTAAGCAGCTTCTGAGAAGCATCAGTGACAAGATCTCCAGTGCTCCATCAACTGAATGTGCTGAAGAGCTGCTCCTTCACCTGGAGGAGACTGACAAGAACTTCCACAAGTAATTCCACCATCAAACAGCATGGCATCAAATTTAACTGTTGGGTTTGAAAGATAGGCTTTGTGCTGTCTCTGTAGGTATGAGTTTTTGTGTTTTTTTAATTATATATTTATAGTATCGGTGTGAAAGGAGCCAGTTGAGGGGACTTGGGCATCTGATTAGGATGCCTCCTGGCCGCCTCTTGGATGAGGTGTTCCGGGCATCTCCCTCCGGGAGGAGGCCCTGTGGTAGACCCAGGACATGCTGTCCTGGGAACGCCTTGGAGTCCCTCCGGACGAGCTGATGGAGGTGGCTGGGGAGAGGGAAGCCTGGGCTTCTCTGCTTAGGCTCCTGCCCCCGCGACCCCAGATAAATGGAAGAGAATGGATGGATGGATGGATTAATGGAGTATTGGTGACTTGGTTATTCTCTTCTTTCAGTTATGAGTTTGTCAAGTACCTCCGTCAGTATGTGGAGAACTCTTTAGGAACTGTGGTTGAAGAGGAAACAAAGAACCTGACCAGAGGAGATGGACAACATGCAATTGGCTCGGGACACGACACTCTGATTCATGCAGTGACCCGAAGGACCAGAGACTCATCTGAGTGAGTGTCTCTGAATAGCTTTAGCATCTTTTTTACTAGTTTTGGTCATTTTAACCATGATCCAAACATCCATGCTTACTTCCAGATATGCTGGAAGACTGGAGAACTTAACCTTCTTAGTAGAACAATTAAGTTAGAATTTCAAATAAAAAATGTTCAGTATATCCTCTATCCCTCCTGTGTGCATGTCCAAACCATCTGAGCTTTGCCACCTTCTCCAAACACTGCAAAATAGCTGCTTTAAATACCATCTCCTAAACCTTCCCATTGACTTATGTTGTTACCTTAATTCTCCTCTCTAGCACTTGCTTCTTAACCCCTCTAGTGCACTCTTATTTGCTTTGGATAATGATCCCACCTTTAGTACCAACCCCTACGCCTTGGTCTTTTTCCTACGTAGAGGAAATTTAGGCACTCCAGAAGAGGTTTTAGTGACACCTAAAAGATAAATGTAAAAGAACTGAGAGGAAAATGCTACTTCAAACTCACTTGAGTTTCATATATTGTCAGATAAAGCAATGGCCAAGCTTGCTGTGACCCATGCAATAATATGGGTTGACCTGGTTTAGCTCATTCACTTTCTCTCTTTGTGACAGGTACCAGCAGATGATGCACACCTTGAAAAACACCATGATTATGGTTGTGGAGTCTTTAATCAACAAGTTTGAGGAAGACCAGCTGAGAAAGGAGGAGATACATCAAGAGACGCAGCATAGTCAGTCCAATATCCAGTTCACTGATAACTGCTCTGACAGTGACTCGTCCTTCAACCAGGTTAGAGAAATCTGATGGCAATAAACTAATTTAATTACTCATTGCTTCTATTTTTCCCTGCTCCAATTTCTGGATGGCATTGGTTACACAAGTTTCTTTCTTGTTACGGTACACTGAATAGAGGTGAAAATCCAAGTTTGATTGGTAGAGTAAAATTGTTGTTGCAAAGCATTAAGAGCTATTTTTTTTGTTTTTCTTTATGGTGTATAGTAATAATTCTAATTTCCTACCTCTTTTCATTTACAGAGTTATGGATTCATCAGACAAGAGCAGCTTCAGGTTTTGGCTCAAAAGCTTGACTCCAACAAGCCCAAAGAGGTAAAAACCTACACACTGCTTTATAGTTTCAGGTCACGGGAGGATTCTGTAGCTCAGATCCGTAATTCTCAACCAGGTGATCAGGTGTTTTAAGGGGTTGTACTGTAGATGTAAAACAAGGCAATAGCCAGAAAAATGCCACATAACATTATTTTTTTTCCCTTTTAGCTTTCCTTAGATTTCAGCAGATTGCAGCTTATTGCCAGTTAGCTGTGGAGTAAAATTATGCCCCCATTTTTAACAATGTGCACAGTGGGCAAGGACAACGCCAGACAAATATGAAGCAGTGAATAAATCACACATGTAGGTGGGGATTTCCTGGTCTGAAACAGGACTAAATTAGAATCAGAATACTTTATTAATCCCAAGGGGAACTTTCTTTTATTACAGATGCTCACTTAAAATATAAATATTATAGAAAGAAAATGTAAACTCTTGCTAAAAGAAAAGTAAAACTACGGTATTTAAAATGTAATGTTAAATTAAAATTAAATAATCTAAAGTTAAAACAATACTATGTACAGTATAGATAAGATATTAGGAGTGAAAATAGTCAAATTGTCATAAGGAGGAGTTACAAAGATTGATGGCCTCATGTGGGAATGATTCCTGTGGTGTTCTGTGGTGCTTTGTGGAAATAAACCACTTATAACAATGATGAGGGGTTACGAGAGTAAAATGTGTAAAGACCATATCAGCTAAAATGTTAGAAACTACTGCTCAGTGTAGCTAACAGTGTAGTCCGGGTGCATGATGTAAATCTGTCTGTAGGTGCGTTGGGAGGCTCTGCAGGCCCTCTGCTGTGCTCCTCCCTCTGATGTGCTGAGCTGTGAGAGCTGGAGCAGCCTGCGCAGGAACCTCAGTGCAGCTCTGACTGAGCCCGACCCCGACCTTAGCGTGAGTCCTTCAGCCTTGTCTACACACTGTGATAGTATAAGTGGGATATTTATAATTTCTTTTCTAAATAGATCAATAATAATCATGCCATTTTTATTAACAATTTCATGCTTTAAAATTGAACAGAACAAACAACTAGAGAAACAACTTAATCTTGTTTAATTTCCTCTCACTGAATTTTCTCATCATTTAAAATGTCGGTTTAATTGATTGATTGTATGTATGCTCACGCCTGTCCCTCTCACCTCTGTCAGGATAATGTGCTGCAGTTCTTTGCTAAAAGCCTCTCCTCGTCTCCTTTGAATGTGACTCGGGAAATCTACACGAGCCTGGGTAGGCTACTCAATGGACCGTTCTGGGTTTTAATGTACTGTGCAACACCTTTATGTTTGAATTAAACAGACATAATTTTTTAAATAAGAAAATATATATTAAAGGGTCATTTACTTGCAGGGCAAAGGAAGGATGTAGCATGTAGGATAGTTAAATTATACATAAGTAGGAGTTTTGGTTTTATGTTTAGATGATTTGAGTGGAGGTGTTTGGTTTGCAGGTTTAGGTGGGTTGTATGTACCAAAGTTAGGAAGTTTCCTAACAGAAAATTGATTTGTAATAATGCGATCATCATCTCTCAGTGGTTTTAATGTTGTGGCTCACGGGTTTAAAGATGTCTTTATGATGTTGCATGGTTTGTAATAATTTGCCTTTTGATCTGCAGCTAAAACTGTGGAGTCAACGTTTCTGTCTCATAAGCTGAGCTTTCCAAGTGGCTCAGCTACTCTTGACATTAGCACACCTGAGATCAGTCGTCTTCTTAAGCAGGTACAGGATCTTATCTATGACAGCGTTGTAACTGTATCACCGTAATATAAAAAGTACACACACTATATCTCTCTGTTTTATGTCTTGCTTCAGATTCGTCTGATGAATGACTTTCAAAAGGAGGTGACGAGCTTCTGGATACGTCATCCAGAGAAGTGAGTTGCTATGCCTCACTGTTGGCAGGTTATTTGTTGCTTGTTTGTGTGTCTACTCATCACACACTATCCAAATGTCAATATAATGTTTGGTAAATGGTAAGGTATTAATAATTAATTTTAAGGGGCTATGAAATTGGTGCATACGTTCATTCTGTTCTATTCTAAATTTCTCAACCTTCCTTTATTCGTTTATTTCCTGCAATTGTTTATAGAATGATGGAACAGACTGTAAGTTTATTTTGAGGTTTCTTTTTTTTTTTGCCTTGCTTATAGATACATGGAGGAAGTTATCGAGAGCACCTTCTCTCTGTTGTCCTTCCACCATGAACATGAGTCACCAGGAACCGAGAAACTCCTGGAACCAGTTCACTTACTGGCTTTACTGGATGTTAAAGCTACCTGGTTTAAAAAGTGGATGGTGTGTATGACAAATGATTTACAGAGAATGGATTTTTGTATGAATCACTGTTTGTATTTTTCATTTTAAGGTCTTTATATTCTCTCATTTATCTTGCATCCTGCTACATATACTCTTTGTTTTTTTCTCCTGGCCTATGCCTCACTCTTAGCATGGCTATTACAGCAGGGCTGTGGTTCTCAGACTCCTGGAAGGAAAATACAAGTCCGTGGTGAGTGACTTACTCAATAATCAATATCTTTCATTAACTTCTTTGTACTTCTAAAAAGATTGAAAGAATAGGGGAGCAAATGAGCATCAGAAGGATTTACTGGAGCCTATGCAAAAGTGGATTTTTGATGATCACATACATCCTGATTTTTAGTGATTGAAAAAGTCAATATTGAGATATATATATCAATCAAGCCTAACAGTATAACCACCTGCCTAAGATTGTGTTGGTCCCTCTTTTGCTGCCAAAACAGCCCTGACCCATTGAGGCATGGGCTCCACTACACCCCTAAAGGTGTGCTGTGGTATCTGGCACCAAGATATTAGCAACAGATCCTTTAAGTCCTGTAAGTTGAGAGGTGGGGCCTCCATGGATTGGACTTGTTTGCCAAGACACATCCCACAGATCCTCGATTGAGATCTGGGGAATTTGGAGGTCAAGTCAACACCTCAAATTCATTGTTATGCTCCTCAAACCATTCCAGAACCATTTTTGCTTTGTGGCAGGGCTGAAAGAGGCCACAGAATCATAGGCTCTAACCAGATACTTACTCTGGATGGCATTACCTTGGCCTTCAGTAACACTGTGAGGAAGCTTGGAGTCATTTTTGACCAGGATATGTCCTTCAATGCACATATTAAACAAATATGTAGGACTGCTTTCTTGCATTTGTGCAGTATCTCTAAAATTAGAAACATCCTGAGTGATGCTGAAAAGCTAATTCATGCATTCATTATTTCTAGGCTGGACTATTGTAATTCATTACTGTCAGGTTGTCCTAAAAGCTCTGTTTGGATTAGGGGGTTCTCATGAGTATTCAATCATTAGTCATTATTGATCTCTGTCTCTCTTTTGGCTGGTGAAAGGGTCAGTATGGGGACCCTGACTGCTCTGCAGCTCCATACACACTAAACTGTGATGGACTGTGCATTATGACACTTTTCCATCAGAACCAGCATTAACGTTTTCATCAATTTAAGCTATAGTACTTCATCTGTTGAGTGGGACCACACAGACCAGCCTTTCCTTGACAAGTCTTTCAGTGAGCCTTAACCACACATGCGGGTTCACCACTGTTCCTTCCTTCCTTCCTTCCTTCCTCCCTCACTTTTAATAGATACTGAGCCCTGCAGTTTTGGAGATGCTCTGACCCGGTTTTCCAGCCATCACAATTTGGCCATTGTCAAACTCCAAATTCTTAAGCTTGCCCAGTTTTGTATAAACACACACATGCACACACAAACTGACTTTAACTGACTCTTGCTGTGACAGTCCTGTTTGTGTCATTTTCTGGGGTGCAGGTATAAATCACAGCCAAACGGTGCAGGTCAATGTACTGGTCTTTTTGACAAAAGGGCACAGGAGAAGAGTGGCATTTTGACATTTAAGAATTGATTGTTTAAGCTCAAACCTCCCTTTCAACTATAACTCTTGAGTTTAGAGTGGATTACTGTGGAATCAGCGCTGAAACTTTCTCTAAAGAAACTGTCAATATCTCTCTAAAACACTGTAAGCCTAAACTGCTCTTGCAACGCAGAGCATTAAAATTCCCCACAGTGCTTGGATTTAGATTAAAAGCACCAGTTCTAGTCTTGAATCGCTTGATTAGATAAGAGGAGGTTGCATTGAAATTCTGACAGAATTCTTGAGTAAATATGCAGTTTTGGGCCCGTTTATAACAGCAGTCTACAAATTTGTCTCTGCACATTAGTCATTGTCATTTTATCCAGGTAATTTAACATGTTTAGCAACCAAAGCGACATGCATTATTTTAATCTTTTGTTTTTCAGGCTTTAGCGGCTCTTCAGCAGTGCATTCAGTACAACGAGTCCTGTGAACATTTCACAAATGAGACAACTGATCTCCAGTCAGGGGAGCAGCAGAGCATTGGCAAGTAAAAAAAACTCGATAAACTCATTATTCCTTCATCAGGTTTGTGTACTCTCTCAGGCATATTCAAAAACAAGTCTTCACTCTGAGCCTCTCCCTGTGTGCTAAGCATCAGCACATTTGAAGTAATGCTGATTTAATGTGTCTTGTGAAACACCCCCCCCCCCCAAAAAAAAAACCTCTCAGACTGAAATACTCTGAAAGTCTAATGAGAAAGTAATGCTTCATTTGAAGCCTTTGGGTGCTTGTACCTAGACTTTGCCATCATTTATTCGGTTTCGTTCATGCACAGGCATTAAAACAGAGGTGTGCAGAGGAAACGAAAATGGCGACAAAATAAATGAATGGAACTGAAGATTAACACAGAAAAGAGAAAAGTAATGCCACTGAAAAGCATTCAGAGGGTTTAAGGAAAATGTTACATATAAGTTAGCACAAAAGCTAAGGAATTTTGTGTTTGGTCAATTATTTCTTTGTCATAACAATGCTTTTTGGCAACAAATCATATACTGTTGGAAAGCCTGTTTCTTTCCCCCTAAATGGTGCCACATTTGTAAGAAAAATCCATTTGTGGGTTGAGCAGCATATGGGTATATGGGTTGTGCCCATGCCAACTCTTCTCTGCCCCTGCTCTTTGGGATTTCTCAAAGACTACCTCCAGAGTTCATCCCCAGACTGTGGAGAAATGGGATTCCCACTGGTTGCAGGATCTCATCTCAATCTCTCTCTGCACCATCCCACACCACCACGCTACCTTCAATAAAAGCTGATACCCTATTGGTGCAGCAATCAGTATAGCGTTCTCCACGTCTTCTCCACACTTTGACCCTACGATCCAGCTGCTGTAGGCAGATTTTGGACTCATCGCTAAACATTATGTTCCTCCACATGTTCAAGCTTAAGTGCATATATTGCAGACATCAGTGCAAACAGGCCTGGCGGTGAAGGGCAGTCATGGCAGGCCTCCTGGCAGTCCTGGGAGACAGTCCTGTGTTCTGGATTGTCTGGGTAGAAAGCCGGTGCTATATTGTCCTGCAAATATTGTCCTGCAAACCTGCCTACAGTTTTTTAAGTGCTGACAGGGTGAGGAATCAGTCTCCTTGTGATGTTGTCTTCTTGGATGCTCACTTTCTGGCCTGTCCCTGACATCCTCCGTTATATAGAACTTAGTCTTTGATTTGGAGAAAATACTAGTGCTCACTCCAAATAATGCTGTAGTTTGGTTTTGCTGAGCACCAGCTTAAAGTTGCCCTATGGCAAGGACCCTGTCCAAATCAGTCAAATGTGGAAACATTGTTACAACAAAGAAATTAACTTAAAATTAACATTGTAATTGCAGAGTAACATGGACATAGTGCACATCAATTCACAAAGCTACATGTTGAAATTGAATAAATCAGAATGAATACAGGTGTAGATGGGGGCATAAGGGAATGCAGTCTGTTATCTCCTGTAAGCCAGCTGGCTCCTTGAGACTGAACATTGTGACCTCGTCTTGGATAAGTGGTGATACGCCGATTCCCTCGCCACTGATATAGTCCTCATAAAAGAGAGTTTTTTCCCCCCCCCTGAGCTGTGCCTCTTTTTGGCTTTCTGTTCTCTAGAGACATGGCATGCCTGCCACTATTTTTTACCTGTCAGTCTCATTGTAATTCTGCAGCCTTTGATATGAATAGTCTGAAAACTGTCAGTCCACCACAAAGTTGCCACATTTATTTTGGTTCTATGCGCACTTAAAAAAAAAAAAAAGTGTCAAAGCCTTTTCTTTGTTTTATTCTTCTCAGTTTAGTTCCTTAAATCACCTGTAACATTATCAGTAATATAATCCTCGGTATCACTGATTTTCTCTAAATGTTTCAGGATCAGCACAGAGGAGTGTTTACTCTGCAAAAGAGCTCGAGTATTCCTTCTTTGTTCACTCTCTGTGTTTCCTGGGGAAGCTCATCATCTACACCAATGGAAGAAAGCTCTTTCCCATCAAAATAAAGAAAGACAAAGGTTTGACACTGCAGGATTATCTCTTGTACACTTTAACTCGTTATCTGTCATATTATAGAGATTATTATGTAATGGCTTATGTAAGTGTTACATTTGATGGTAGTTAAATGGAACAAAGTTCTTTGTAGTTACAAAGATCTTTGTATGTTTATATCCCCTTTGTGCAAGCCACACAGGAATTCATTAAAGTTAAAGGGACACTGATAGTTTACTGGTATGTGCTGATGATCATCTCAGTGAATTTAATCTTTATGGCACAGGAATGTGTCTGGTCAGCATGTATCACTCCCTACATTTGAAGGGTGCAGAGATTTTAGCCCTCCACCCTACTGTAATTACTAATAAAGTTACATAATACTTAAATTTCACTTAGTCAGGTGATTACAGCAGACTGGTCATCTGACATCGCTGCACTGAACTGTAATTAATTTACCTATTAATTACTCCTTTAAGGCAAGTCACACACAGTCAAAACCCTCCTATTTTACAATTTTATCCACCATAAGTTACACACTCAGGGTGGAAACCTATTGATAAGCAGCTCATGGATAATGGTACACACCTTAATGCCTTGAGTTGGTTGTTCAATCATATTATGACTTTTTTTAATCTCAGTTTGGGATTTGCGGATTTTTTTTTCCTGAAAGGTCATTATATAACTGCTTTATATTTGGGATTTATTAGATTACAGTATTTTTTTTGAGGGCACCACTTAAGTAAAGTGCTCACATATGTAGTTGTTAAAGTCTGCAGTTCAACCCGGTCAATATAAAGTCTCCTATCCTGCCAAGAATTAGTAGACTGTGTGGTTCTTTGCATCATAAGAAATTATTAAGTCGATTCAACACTTGGTTTTTGTTCATGCAAAGTAATAATTGTCATGCCATGTGTTACAACCCCCCTACCGGCAAGGTCTGGGGGTCACAGGAAGTATAACACAAAAATGCTGGCAAACCACAAACTGAGTCCTGTGTGTACTTAAAGAATAATTTATTTACAATTAACTCAAGGTCATCAAAACAAAAAGGAAGGGGGGAAAAAAGTCAAAAGGAAGCATGTCAAACATCAGGGTCTACAAGGCCAAAATAACAAACAAAATTCCCCCCAACTTCCTACTAACAGAAGTAGAGCTAAGCTTTAGGTGAAAAAAAAGACCGTGTCTACACTCCCTTGCTGGCCACAAAACAGGGGAAAAAGAGTGCACAAACAAACATGGCAGAGAACCCCCTACCAAGTTTCCACTAACAAGAGCTCTAACAAAA
>VUQK01006321.1:1574-15519 GCA_015106715.1 Bujurquina vittata | reverse complement strand
TGCGAGGGTGCTTCGTAAAGTTTGCGATCCTTAACCGCAAACTTTACGAAGCACCCTCGCAAACAAGCAGACTATTTAAACAAGTGGGGGGTGGCCTGGGTTGTGTGCCACTTCATGTAACAGCGATGAATCCATCTTTACACGCCATCACAGAGAGGATACAAACTGTTGGTGCTGTTTATTTTTTTGTTTTTCTTTTTTTCCTTTTTTTCCCCCCCCCGACAATCTTGTACAAAATGCCACCACTGGAGGGCATTCACTGTCAATGTGTGACATTTTTAGTGCCGTCAGTTTCCTCACACAGGTTCCTGTTTCATCTTTGCACTACACATTTCTTGTGTATTTTATCTCAGCAAGGAGTGCCCCTCTGTTTAAAGTAAAACATTTTATTAACCATATAGCAATCATCTAAGAGATTTGCATTGGCATTTAATACTGGAAGTGTTGCATTCAGTAAGGACTTGAGGATATAATTAACTTCTCCAAGAGAAGATTCACTGTTGACTGACTTTAAGCTGATTTCTCATCGACCCAGCTTGAACAGTGTTCCCATGAAAGGGGTCAGACTGGGTCTGGGCTTCACTCACCTGTCTACAGACGGCCATTTGCGAACCAGGAACGGAGAACTCTCAGGATTTCTACTGATACCCAGTACTGTATTTAAATTGTTTTGTTATGTGTAATATACTGTACTATAGGTTTGCTGTACTTGCACAGTTTTTTAAAGTTATCTTCAGTTTCTTTTATAACTTGAAAAATAGATGTGATTTCTTTTTGTTGTCTCTAGTGGCTGTTTTGTTTTCTTTATATACTTATCTGTTTAGTTATAATAGAGTAATCCTGCTCTGTTGAGGAAAAAAAATTATTACCCGCACGAGTGCTATATTTTGATTTACCCCCCCCCCCTCCAGTAGAATATTAGTGTCTTTGTAACATTTCACTGAAACTAAGCATTACAGTTAAAGTAACTACATTGTTACAGCATATTTCAAACACCAGTCATGTAACACAGCAAGCTATAATATCTGCTTTCTCTGAAGAGTTGGGTGCCCTGCGCTGCCAGACATGGCTCATTCTGGTCATTGTGCATCACTTATGGGTGCTATTCCATTGTGTCTTTTTTTTTTTATTCATTTCTTTTATCCACTTTGCTGGTTTGTCTGTTTTTGGGTTTCAGGTTATAGTGGTTATTGAGCTCAACTGTGAAATTCACCTTGCACATAATTTGAAAATAAAACTATTAAAAGTGAAATGTTCTTTTTTTTTATTTTTATTTTTTTACCTTTAAGTGACTGATACCATTCAACCCCAGGCATATATATGTTCCATTGTGGTAGTTTTAATCCTAAAAATGTTCCCTACCATGAGCTTGTCTATTACTTCTCCAGCAACTGGTGTGGCAAGGATAATGGAAATTTAAGCTGGGTCATTTAAATTCATTGTGGACTCAGGTACAGCTGTTCAACTGCTCATTGCAAACATCAGCCAATCACATAGCAGTAACCCAGTGCATTTAGGCTTGTAGACATGGTCAAAATGACCCGCTGGAGTTCAACCTGAGCCTCAGAATGGGGAAGAAATGTGATTTAAGTGACTTGAGTATGTAATGTTGGTGCCATACAGGCTGGTCTGGTTATAACCAGATGTACTGGGATTTTCTGAGAAAAGTATGAAAAAGAAATCTCCAGTGAGCAGCAGTTCTCTGGAAGAAAATGCCTTGACATCTGAGGTCAGAGGCAAACGCTTCGACCTGACAGGAACTCAAATAATCATTTAACAGCCAAGGTATGCAGAAGAGCATCTCTGAATGCACAACACGCCTGACCAAGATTGGAAAATGGAAGACTGATAAAACATTGCGTAGTCTGATAAATTTTGATTTCTGCTGTTACACTCAGTTGTAGGGTCAGAATGATGGATCCATCATGGTTTGTATTAAACACATCGGGCTGCTGTTAGTGATAGAAGAGTGTACACTATAGTCCCCTTAGTATTAACTGAGCATTGTTTAAGCACCACAGCCTGAGTATTGTTGCTGACCATGTCCACCACTTTATGACACGTGTCAAACTCGAGGCCCGCGGGCCAGATCCGGCCCGCCATATAATTTCATCTGGCTATTATTAATTGCTTGTGGGTAAATAGCGCTCCCACCGCTTATACTACAAATCCCACAGTACACTGCAACAGCTGCCGCGCAGTCCTACGCCTGTGTGCTAAATCGTTTTCCCATGTTGCCAATGACACATTGATCAGTGATCAGTGGATAAAAACAGCTAGCCTCACAGCCAAAAATGGCCAAGGGAAAAACGGATTTTCCAAACCAGTGAGAGGCAGAGGATCAGATCACGGACTTCGGAGGTAAGACCTGTCTGTTTCTTTTCCTCGCCTGCGATGTGTGCCAAAAAGAGCAGATTTGGTGGGAGGGATGCCTGAGAAGATGTCAACAGAGACCTGCACAGGTGAGTTGACAGTGCATCACACAGCAGGAAACGCTGTGCAGCAAAGTCCTGATGACAGAACACATCATAAGCACCATAACACAAGACATTTATAGGAAATTTATAGGAGGCAAAGGTTAAAATCATCAACAATTTTGGTCTTTTCTGGAGGAAATGGCTTCCAAATATGGTGACGTGCCTTATCACACGAGTGTGATGAGCTGCCTGAAGAAATCTGTCAGTTCATGGAAAGTAAAGGAAAAGTGTCAGCAGGGCTCTGGGATGAAAGGTGGCTGTGTGAGTCTGCCATTCTCTGCCACATAATGAAGCATTATATTTCATTAAATTTGTTGAGGAAAAAAGTTGCAGTTTCCTGGCCATTCAAATTCATATTGCTGATTAAAATAAGGTTGTTTTTTTTTAACTATGTTGGGCCCACGACCCAGAATGTGTCTTCAATTTCGACCCGTCCTGTGATTGAGTTTGACACCCCTGCTTGATGATCACAGTGTACCCATCTTCTGATGGCTGCTTCCAGCAGGATAACACACAATGTCGCAAAGCTCAGACAATTTCAAACTCGGTTTCTGGAACATGAAAAGGAATTCATTGTACTCAAATGGCCTCCACAGTCACCAGTCACTGGATGCACCTGAAAGTGAGATTCACCTCATGGATGTGGAGCTGACAAGTCTGCAGCTACTGTGTGATGCTGTCATGTTAACATGGACCAACTTTTCTGAGGAATGTCTCTAGCAATTTGTTGAATCTGTGCTACAAAGGTTTAAGGCAGTTCTGAAGTCAAAAGGGGACCAACCCAGTACTAACAAGGTGTACCTAATAAAGTCTCCGTTGTGTGTCTGTCACTGCGTTGCAGAGAGATCCTGAGTAGTGAGATTTACTCCTGTAGTAGCCTCGGGGCCCTTAATGCTCCAAATTAAAAACAGCTCAAGTGTTAATGGGGATGAGTCAGGTTAAATCGTTTTCAAATGACTGAAAACCATAATTAATTACAGCAGGTTTACATGTGTCCAAGATAAAGGATGTGGTAAAGCTCTGGTGCATGTGTGATACGCTGGTATACACTGCATACCCACAAGAAAAGCTTATGAATTTCCTTATAACCTTAAAAGTGCCCAACGATACGTGATACGTGATTCACAAACTCTCTAATCGTGTGCGGATTGATACTGAAATATCAATCCTTCCGATACAAGACCTTTAAGCTTTAAAATCGATTCTCAAATCCAAGTATCAATACTTTAAATACCTCAGTCATTTGAGATAATTTGAGAACAGGTTAGAAAGTAACTAAATAATTAAGATCTTGCCTAAATGAGACTGGGTTGATGGGAACTACTTTTTCTTCCACCCAGCTATAATCTTTGTGAGGTGTATGCGGACACATTTTAGGTGCCCCCCTTCCCTTAAAACCCACGCGCCCGCGCGCGCACACACACACACACACACACACACACACACACACACACACACACACAAAACGCACCCTCTCAAGGTTTGCTGTATTCATGTGTGCAGATCTTGCTTACTCATGGACTTATAACATACAAGACTTCTATTTCAGGATTTTTTCTATAATTTCTATATTTTGTTATATATTTATAATTTCTTCTATAATTTATCTGTTTTATGATTCACCATCTGGTTAAACAAACTATTACAAGTTCCCTCATTTTTCTTGTTATGATCTGTTACAGAGGTGCTAGAGTTGCCTCTCCAACTCCAGCTACCTGTTGTCAGATGGTTGCACGATTCAAATGAAATCCGTCCGCGATCGAGCGCGTTCTCAAAAGCCCACGCTGTAACACCTTTTGTGTGTGTGTGTATGCGCGTGCATGTGTAGGGAGAGCAACAGGAGGAAGGGAGGTGAAGGAGCACAAGTGCGCCTAATGAACGCCGTGCCTCTGTTATTGATCATATCATATGCACAGCTGTACAGAAAATGCGGACTAGAATAATAATGCCACTTCATCGCTTTGGTGCCCCCCTTCGCAGCACCCCTTGCATATAGTGCATACCCACTTTTTGCGCCAGTGCCCAAGGATGTAATGCCCAAGCGTAGCGTGCAGCAACCCACTCACTCAAACATAGACACAATGGCAAAATGTAGAAGAACTCACACGTGCAGCTATTTCAGCTCCACAAATAGCCAAGACTCGATCTGTGATGTTTGTGGGAAATGAATAATAAATAAAGCTGCTACCTCAATATACTTCTGAGTTTAAAATAAATACAATTAATTTATTAAATTAAAATTCGATTTACACCATTTTCTTTTTTAGATTTACCAGATACACGTTTCATACAGATGCAGGTGTTTTTTCACAAGGTATCGGATCGGTATCGCCGATATCAGCTTGAATTTTACTCAGTATTGGATCGGAAATGAAATCAATGGTATCGAACATCGCTACTCCTCTCCGATGACGTCACACGCTCCCCTTTCCTCGTGTTCCATCTGAAGCTCGCAACCATTGGCTGAGCTCATTACCAAACTCCCGGCGCGGGGCCCGCTTCCGTCCACGCCCCCACTTCCGGCCCGCGCATCGCGTCAGAAATAACTGAGTTGGTTCATCCTTTTTTTTGTATAGTACTTCTATACTTACTACTTAATACTTACACATGTTCTGCTTTTATACTATTTTATAAATGTTACATCTTTTTAATGCAAAGGCAACTGTTGTACAGTTTATTGTACATTTATTCAAATGTAAGCATCAGAGAAATTTTTCAACGTTAAATTTGGTTAAAAATCAAAATAAATTACATTGCACTAACCGGAGTATTTTTTTGCTTCTAAGCACAGTATACCCGCTACAAAAAATGTAGACTAGACCACTGCGGTAAAGATATGATAAACACAAATAGAGCCACAATAGAGGATATTCCCGTCTTAAATTATAATGAGATTAAATGACCACTCTCGGACATTTTAGTCAAATACAGTGGTCGCTTTAGGGTTTAAATGTGTTGTAAAGGGTTGGTTGGTTACTCTTTTTGGCCGTCTGTGTGGCAGCTGTGTGACCAACACGCTGAAAACATGCAGAGGAAAGAAAAATCATGCTCGATTGATTGAGTGAATCAGTTGAAAGCCATGCGTGCGACATGTGACCCGCCGCCAGATAAAGCGGCAGGCTGCCGAGGCGGAAGCCTGAAGAGCGGCTGTGCGGGCGCTCGGTGAACGGTAAGATGCTCTCAGACTGCAAATGCTTTGTTTAACCGGTTTCTTTGTCCACGTGGTGAGCAGCGCTCATGCGAGACTGCGCGAAAAAGTTGAGTAAGAAAGTGATTGGAAAAGTTACGTGGAATCAGAGTCGCAGACCTGCTGTATTTGCATACAGCTGTGCTAATGTTTCAGTCCAGTAGTGCTCTTCCCCTCCCTGGACACATGTGGCTTTAATTATGAATGGAATCAAATATATGAGTTTGTTTGATGCTTTTAGCAAACACGTTACATCTTTCAGGTTGATCACTTATTTTGACGCGCTGTGTTCGGCTGCAGAAGGAGTAAAAACTCTGGTTTAACGCTTTACTGGGTCATTTATTTGAAAAAGAATCACACATTATGGCGATCACCAACAGCGGCTTATTACACAAGAGTTTGATTTGCGTTTGCGTTTGCCAGTTATTTCCCCCGCTATTGCTAACAAAAACGGCTGGTGCCTGTTTACGTATCACAAACAGTTCAAACTTTAGTCTAGTGTGAGTCCACGTGTTTACTACCTGCCAGTAAGTGTAGGATGACATAAAGTCTCTTATTTTGAAATATGACTGCTCTTTTTTAATAGGCACTAATGTGTTTTTCTTAGATTATACATGTCATGTATTCAGATACGTTGTAACAGTGTCCTCTACATTGTGCACTCTGAACAGGAACATGCCTCCTGGTCCAGCAGATGGTTTGGGCTCCAAGCCCCTGGATGGGGGTTGGGGCTGGATGGTGGTGTTTGGGGCCCATATTTCCATTGGGTTTGCCTACTCCACATCCAAAGCCCTTTCCATTTTCTTCAAGGATATTCAAGAAGAACTGCAGGTCGGCTACAGTGAAATAGCATGGATTTCCTCCATTATGCTGGCTGTCATGTATGCAGGAGGTAAGTTGAATCCACTTTTAGTTATCATTACTCTTCTGTAGTAGCACAAGAGTAGTTGTAAGCATAAGTATGACGACCTCAAACCTAGAGTTGCAACAGAGCTGCTTGGAGTTCAGTGTAGTGTGGGCTCATACCTTTAGGATATCACAGGTTCTGTAGTCAGCACCTCTAAATCAATGCTCTTATCACTACTGGATAACACATTTGGCTGGTAAAAAATAGCCAGCAGGTTAACCAAGTTGAGTTTTTTTTCCCTCAATGTTTTATTTAGTTGTCCTTGAACTCTGACATTCCACGATACCTCCAATCCAATCCAACTTTATTTATAACGCACTTTAAAATGAGCCTTGATATCATAAAGGGCTGTACAGTGACAGAGAATATAAGCATAAATGGATACAAAAAAGAACAAATAATAAAACGATAAGCACATAAAATTCAAATAAAATAAAGCAGTAAGTACAAAGACTAAAAACATAAAACAATACGGCCATAAAATCAACATCAAAAGTGCTGAATGCCAAAGAATAAAAATGGGTTTTCAGTATGGATTTAAAAACGGGCAGCGTTGAAGCGTCCCTGATCTGTAAAGGCAGACCGCTCCAAAGTTTAGACTCCACCATTACCGCAAAAACACGATTAAAGATAACTTTAATTTTATCATTATTTTGATTTTTGTAAAAGCTTTATCTCTTATAATGAGAAAATATGAGATTTTTTCAGGTTGCCTATAATAGGGGAATTGAGTGAAAGGATTGATAGTCAAACGTTGTTTCATATATTCACATATCTGGATCATATCCTGATCAAATGTTACACATTCATGGACAATAGTGATATACTGTAACAAATGAGGATGATGTGTTAAATGGAGTTTCCCTTGTTAAATTCAAGTTGCCTGCAAATCCAGGATCTGGAACGGATCCAGATGGTTTTTGGTTTGGCACTCGTTCTTGGCTCTCCACAACTGTTTAGTGAATATTAGATCATTTTAAAATTTATTTTAAAGATGGAGATTTTCTTTCTTGCCAGTTAAAGGATGAACAGTGGCATTTTGTACCATTTAGAGACGGGCAAGAGAACTTTACACCAATGTAAAGAGCAATGCAAAAATCCAGTCGAGTGGTGACAAAGGCATGGATCACAATTTCAAAAAAATCCATTAATTGACCATAAACGATTTCTCAAGGATTTTAGAAACAAACTGCAGTTTAGCGATGGATCTAAAATTTGCGCAAACTGAAGAGTCCAAATCTGGATTTTTAAGCAGCGGGTACACCGCTGCATCTTTTAGATTCTCAGGTATGACACCAAACGGCAAACTGCTGTTTAACAGTGTAAGTACAAAAGGACCCAACAAAGGAAAAAAAATCTCTTTAAAAAGTGGGGAGGAATAGGGTGGTCTGGGGAACCCGAGAGTTTCGTCTGACCCACTCATACCGCATACTGGCACTTATAATGGTCAGTCTTTAAATTACATTACACCTTCTATTAAAAGTTGCAGTTTAATACAACAAACATTACAAAAGTATACCTACCAACCAGGTGACTGCAGACAGATCAGTATTCCTGAGGATTCTGTGGTGTGTATTTGTACTTGTCAATCAGCACTATGAACACAAAAAATACCAGCTTTATAACAATCCTCTCTGTGTGTTCTACAAAGCAACAACTGTTGCGTATGGCTGTTATTTGCAGAGAGATCCAGTAATTGCTAAAGTGACTTCACATGAGTGACTGCGCCCGCTGCCTAATAAGGGGAATGTTGCTAGAATGTAAGTCACCTGACCTAAATTTGTGTAACTCCACTGATTCGATTTACGCCGGGCTGGTACTGCTCATTCAGACTCATAGAGAATTAATGTTAGTAAGCACCCCTGCACGCCGATATCTGTGTACATTTGGGTTTGTGGAAGTGAAGTCAGACCCCACTATTGTCAAGGAGTTTTCCACCTTCTTGGCATTTATGGGTGGGAACCAATTTTCCCCGAATGTGCGACAGGTTTCTGATACAGGTAACTTTAACAGGAAATACTCTGTTATTGTCTTATACTACTTAAAATACTTTGTTCTTGTAGATACCAGCCATTTGGGTTTATTTATTTATTTATTTTACATCATTTGTATCTGCTTTCAAGGTTGCAGGGCAGCACAGTATGTTGCTCACCTGCACTCGACTCAGAGTGGCCTAACTAGTGAAATATTCCCCTCCGATGTGGCTCAGGCACAGGACTTTATCATATTGTCCTTGGCAAGGTTTCAACAATGTCACCTAGCAGAGGAGAAGGAAAGGGAATATATCAGAGGAAGGTTCAGCACAGTGGGGTCTGACACTACGTTCCCATGGGAGAGACGTGACAGCCTTTCCAGGAAACCTCTGACTCAACAAGTCAGAATGATAAACTTTTAATGGAAATGGATGTGGTGGTAGAACAAGAGATGCCCTATTGTGACACAGCTACAGTGAAAACGATGATCTATCTTTGACCCTCGCAGGAACCTGGGTAACTGTTTAAACAGCTGGATGGATATTTTTATTTCACATACAGTGCTGTGCAAAAAGTCTTGAGTCACTCTTCATTTCTTATTATTTTACTAGGAAAATGGGAACAAGGTGTAGCGATTTATTATATATTTATATATTTTTTTAAGGACACACTGCACTCCATGCTGAGATATGCCATGTTTTTGGCTAATAGCTCTTCTTACTGCAAAAAAAACCAAAATGATTTTATTCCAGTCAGACTGTGTTATGACATTTTTTTGTTGATCCTACTGAACAAATATGAACAAATTTTGTGTTTTTTTTGACAGGCTGCTTGTAAAAAAGTGCTAAAAGATACAGTTTATTACCACTAAACTATAATTTACCCTTAACACTGCGTTTAAAACAGATATACAACAAATTTCTGGCACGGTAGAAGGTCAAGAGCTCTGGAAATCCTTTGGATTTAGGGCAAGTGATGGTGACCAAGAATAAATCATATGCAAAAAGTGATGTAGAGCTGTGTCTGCACCACAAAACAGCACAACTAACTTATTAAACCACATGGCAAATGGTATGGACAGGGACGTTTCTCTACCCCCTGCTGCTGCCTTTACTGGGGTGTGGGTCCTGAACGCTTGTCTTTTTTTCTCAACCATAGCCAGTAGCTTGCTCTCTCAGCTTCCTCCTTCTAGCTCCTTTAAGACTTTTTGCAGGCTTGCCCCTGCTACTCCTGCTCCATGGAGGAGCTGGACTGTGGATCTCCCCACAAATCCAACCTCCATGGCATAAACTCTGGCTTTGCCAGAGTTTCTTGGCTTTCTGCTGCCGGCTCAGTGTAATTGAGGTACTTCCATTCATGTGCTGTTGCAGTGCCCTCTTCCCAGGAGATGGTAAACTGAATGAAGAGGACCCTTTTCTCCACCGCAGATCGCATGACCATGTCAGGTCGGCACGTAGTTGTTCAGATCTCCCATTGGAAGACCAACTGCGGTCTTTTCCAGGAGTGAGGATGTGATTTCTTTTCCCCTGTGGGAAGATGGAGCGTGCTTTTAGACCCATCAAAGTCAGTGCAGGCTTTGTGGAGGCACGCCGATAGAATGTGTTGGAGGCTTGCCTTGATGTTACCACACAGGAGGCAGTTGAGTTCATCTCCAAATCATTGGTTGAGATTCTGGGGGCATGGGAGGGTGCCGTAGGTCACCTTTAGCAGGAGGCTGATCTTGGATTGTGGTGTCCTCCAGATGTCTGCCCAGGTGATGCACCTGTTGATGGTAACACCCCTCACGTCCAGTCTTCCTGGTTGGCCTGGGCTATTGCTTGATGTGGAGGCGCTCCAGCTTCAATCTTGTGACTTCATCCATCACCATGGTCCTCTGCTGTTGTTTGGTGGCTTTGGACCAGAACTGTTCCCTAGCCTACTCTGACACGGCCAGAATGGACAAAACCCATCACTTGACGGTGTTGCAGGTTGCAGATTGGAGATGGTGTGCTATTCTTCAGCTTGCTCCCTCCACTTGCTACCTGTACAATGGGGACGCGTGCATTTCTTATGAGAGGGTCTGCCGAGCGCTTCATTTCCAGTACCAGGCATGCCTTCTCTTGTTTGTACTCTGCGCTGATGGGCTTGAGGGGGAGCTGCAGCATATTTTGGCCAAACAGGCTTGCCTCCAAAAAGCAGCGGGGCAGACCCAACCACTTACAGATGAAGCTACTGGCTAAGCTGTCCATCTTGCTAATTATTGATATGGGGATTTCACAGACCTTTAGGGGCCACATCACTAGTAGCACCACTAGTATCTTCCAAGGCAGCTGGCTTTGCTCGATCTTTGCCAGGGCCTCTGCCAGTTGTTGCTTGGCTAACTTCCCCATTTGCCTGTCTGACGGCTCTGCGGCGTATTCCCTGCCAAGGCTTCTCGGCGGTTTCTCGTCCACCCTAGGGATGGGCTCACCTCCGGCCACAAAGGCGGTTCTTGGATGTTTCTTTTTTTCTTCTTCTAAGAGATGCACTGAATTTGGGTGAATGAGGACCAGTTTATTTTTGCAGCAAACATTTTAGGTTAGCAGGAATGTAACATGGATGTGAAAGCAATGCTATGTTTCCACGAAAAGTGGACTAAAAACATTTTTGTCACTGAATCAGGGAAAAATCGTGATCTTATTATTGATCTAAATAATTTCACCCCAAAACCATCCACAGCTGATACATTTCTCATTAGTTTTCATCATGATGTCCTGTCATCCTCTTTAAAAAAATAAATTGACAGAATCATAGACTTCATCAGCTGTGGTAAACACTTACAAAACATTTAATCCTTTTAATATTTATTATGCTGCTTTTAGTTATCACCATCCACACAGCCACTAGCCAATTTTTCTTCAAAACTTAAAAAAAAAAAAACCCACTATCTAGTCCAGCTTTCAGTAATCATGGCAGCCGACAGGTATTGATGCACTTTAATGTCTAATGTCTAATATGATAAATATATACTCACAGGTCTTTTAGCAATAAGAATATAGGGGTTTACATTATGCTGGCGAATGCCTAGTGGTGCAATGTCAACTCTTTCAGGCAAGGTTATGAATGAAGGGAAGAGTGACGGCATATAAAAAGGCTTTTTAATTGCTGATTGATCACTGAGTGTAGTGTTTTACATTATCAGGGGAATGTTTAATGAGTTGCCAGGTTGCTTTGCTGTGGAGCTCTTCTGTCACCCTCTGTGATGTCCTTTTGCCCTTGGTTTAGATCAGGGATGCTCGGCAGCTAATACGCAAATAATAATGCTTTTCAGATAAAATGAACGTGAAAGAAAAAAAAAGACATAAAAACTCATCTTTGAATGTATTTATTTATTTTAAAATGAAATGAGTTAGTCACTACAAAATGGTGTGACCCCCCCCCCCCCATGGCAGAAGTTGGCCCTGTGAAGATGAATATAATGGTTTAGCTCTATGAGCTTACTTTGAAGTAGTAGGCGGGTAGTTGGATTGCCAAAACTTTGGTGACATTAAGATGTAACATAATTCAAGACTACAATTCTTTCTTAGTCATCCTCATCTTTTTTTTTTTGCAGGACCGGTGAGCAGCATGTTGGTCAATCGTTTTGGAAGTCGTCCAATTGTCATGATTGGTGGAGTGATGTGTGGGGTGTCTATGGTGGCCGCCTCTTTTGGGAACTCCATCATTTATCTCTATTTTTGCATCGGCATCATTGGAGGTAATGTACTTTTCATTTTAAGGATCCTCTCTTTATAATATTTGATGTTACTGCTGCTTGAATAGTTTTTTATTTATTGTGGTCTCACTTTGGGAATCCGTAATTGATAACGGCCGAAAACTAAGACATCATTTCAGATTTGTTTACTTACATTTCCATCAATCCTGGTTAAGCCCATGTGGGATAGGAATGTTGGCAGTTTGCATCTTTTCACATCCTTTTAGGATCTCTTGGTTCAGATCTGCTTCCCATAACTGGGCTGCTGTGCTGTTTGTGAAGGCCCTGGGCATGTGCGCCAGCTCCTGGGGTGCAGTTAGAGCACCAAGGGGACCAGGACCAGGACAGTAATTAAGACAGAATGGTCTCTGATCCCAGAGAGCATGATCTTCCATGGCCCTTTGTACTCTTCCGTAAGCTCCAATCATGTTCGTCACATGGGGGCTCTCTGCCACCCTAAGAGGCTCATTACCCAGCCAAGGGCCCCTGTGAAGGATTAATAGGCACAGCAAGTGGCTGGGCCATGTGTGGTGCCCGGGGCATGTGTGGGCTCTGCTCTGTTCCCCTGTGCCTTGGTGCACTGACACACAGGCATTAGGCGGTTTTACCTAGAAGGCATACAGACATATGCTCACACATACGCAAATACCTGCGCATGCAGAAAGATAGCCATTTAATAAAAATAAAAGCACCCCAGACGCAGTAAAATATGTTTCATAATTATTTATCCGTGTATATTCTTGTTCTCACTCACAGTAACACACAAAATCAGTGGAAATTCAGGTATGTCAACCTGTCCAGTTAGGAAGCAGAAACTATTGTGAACCCAGTGACAGTGACAACGGGTGCACCGGAGAGGCAACAATAAGGCAACAAAAAAAAAAAGGGAATTGTTGTGCAGGTGGTGGCCACAGATCACAGATGTCGATGATGATGCAGGCATCATGTTTGCCATGGCATCTCCAGACTCTTTGACATCTGTCACATGTTCTCAGCGTGAATCTGCTCTCATCTATGAGGAGAACAGGGTGTCAGTGGCAGAGCTGCCAGTTCTGGTGTTCTCTGGCGAATGTCAATGGAGCTGCACAGTGCTGGTTATTGAGCACAGGTCCCAGTGAAGTCCATCAGGCCCTCATGCCACCTTCATGGAGTTTATTTCTGAGAGTTTGGTCAGAAAAATGAGTATCCAGCTGGAGGTCATTTTGTAGGGCACGGGCAGTGCCCCTCCTGTTCCTCCTGATACAAAGGGTTGGACCTGTCCAGCTGTCCTTGTGTAACAGCCCATCTCCTGGCATCTTCACATTGTTGAGACTGTGCTGGGGAAGACTGAAAACCTTTTTGACAAGGTGCCATCCTAGAGGAGCTGCATTACCTGTGCAACTTGAATGGGCTGCAGGTATCACCTCATGACCTTTTTGGAGGTTGTCTTGTTGTTGCCTCCCCAATGCCCCCATGTCTTGTCACTTTCACTTGCCCCAAAGTGGGTTTAGCTGGAAGTTTAACGGACTTTGTGTTATACTGTGATTCCCCTTCATTTCTTGTGAGCAGTGTATGTATTCAGTAATTGTAGGTGTCACATTTGTTGTGATTACCTTAGTTATTTTTATTTACAAGTCAAAGTAATGTGAGATTCCTTATTAGGGAAGAAAAATATTACCAAATTGCGCCTTTTCCCCCTCAATCCCCGCC